>QXVX01001941.1:13359-25926 GCA_013436065.1 Halocynthia aurantium | reverse complement strand
GATTAACTAAGCGGATGTAAATTGAAATAGGAACTGTTCAACGCGTTTAAGAATATCCAGAACTGACATTTAACAGAATTAAAGTTAAAGCACTCACAGGAATACACAACAACAACTCGATACCGGTCCTGAAACTCGCTCGAAGCGCATTGTTGCTAGGTTACTGGGAGGTATATGTGATGCATCTTATATTTATTCATTATGCTATGAAAAATAAGTCCCCTTGTTTTATTCTCGGTCATATACAGTATCGAAACACTTCTCTGTGATTAGGTTGAGGCTCATGAGCTACAGTTTCTGTATTATTTGATGCCAGCACTTTCCGGATAAGCCTTCTATGGACTTAGTGTATCAATTCAGCCGAAAATAGAATGGTTAAGTATTTTTTACCCGGTCGCTAGGGAGCGTTAGTGCAGTCCCGGGATGTGCCCGGGCTCCAGGGGCAATTTTGGAAATGTAACGCCAGTACGACCTGTACCAGGATCCCTGGAGCCAATTGATTCAGTCGTTTGGTTTTCATAGCGTAAAACCGACAAACAAACAATCACTTTTTTTATAGATAGATAGTCTAATCTAAACTCAGCCCAACTTACATTTGATTCACAAACCGGAAAATTTCGGAAATGCTCGTGATTTGTTCAAGTAAACCTCCCTCCTGTGACCGCTGTACTTGTTTACGCCACTCACTCGCGATACAAGTAGCCTAGTCTGTTTGAATTGAATCACTGCGTCACTATCTGTTGTCTAGCAACGTAAATGAATGGAAGTTTCTGTTGTCAGTGTTCGCAAATAATGGAATCGCTGTTTAATGAAAAACAAGGTGTTTGATATTGTGACACATCGATTCAATTATGCTGTTGCGTCACAGTAAGTTGGAATAATAAACTACGGTGCAATTGTGACGTCCTTTGGCGGTATTATTTACGATTATTGGTGGCTGCTGTCGGAGGATTTATTGACATAGAAATAAAACTGTTTTTCTGGGGTTTTGAAGCAATAATTACGTTTTTTATTGTTGTTTTTTGTGATGTTCGATTGAATATTGCAACGTAAATCAATATATTTGAGGATAAGAGCGAGAAATAATTCCGATAACGTCGAATTCGGATTCTATTTGTTGTTTCAGTGCAATTTTGTTTACTGGTTTCTGGATCATGAGTCCGGAGATAATATATCCAGAGTTCTCACGTGATATGATTTAAGCTACTACTCGTACAATGCACATATGTACACGAATCCTGTTAAATGCTTACGTGGTATTTTAGGCGGGAAAATGCTCACGAGAGCAACACTGGGTCATAAAAAATTCCAAACAATACCCCTTACATACAGATATATCGTTGCTCAGTGGCCGAGAATTGTACTATGAGTTATAAAGGTTTTACGTTTTAAATGTCGCACATCTCTCGCAATGGGATGAGTGCGGCCAAGATAACCACAGTAGCAGTGTGGTACAGTGGTATTTAGTATTCAGCTGGTATTTCTGGTACAAGTGGTACAGCTAGTATTGCTAGTTTTATTGTGCAATCAACTCCTCCAGTTTAAGTTCATTTCGAATAGAGGTTTTACGTTTTAAATGTCGCACATCAACCGCGAAACGATGAGTGCGGCCAACACAGTAGCAGTGTGTTACAGTGGTATTTAGTATTCAGCTGCTACTGCTGGTACAAGTGATACAGCAGGTATTACTGGTTTTATTGTGCAATCCACTTCTCCAGTTTAAGTTCATTTCGAATCTCGAATAAGGATAGAAACCAATTGAACTATTAATTACTTTCAGATTCCCAATTACTCTAAGTCGTGTATCATTTATTATATTTTAGGTATCAAATAGAAAGAGAGTTCTGACGTTTATTGAGCGAACTGTGAAACCGCTTTTCATTTTCTATTATCTGCTATTAACCACTGCTATATCACCGCTATCCATTATTATCCCGGTGATTAAAAAGCTGGAAAAGGAATCCTTAATGATATATAATCGTTTTAATTGGTTTCTGTGAAATCTGTGGTATCGTATACAATAAATGGTTTCACTACTAATAGTTAGTCAGGCCAGATCAAACGGTGATAGATGCAAAATTTGCTATGCACTTATTCGATTTTAAATGCACTTACGGAAAATACTGTAAAGGCAGGTGGTAATTGGCTTGTATGATACAGTCAAGTCTTGTTAAATAAGCAGTGGGGGAATGCTGATTGTCCTAGTTAACCGATGGTAGGAAGATAATGGTGTGTGTGTGCTCGATATTGGAAATATATATACACTGAACAACATGATACAGTAACAAAATACTGTGAACATCATAAAACTATATAAAACATAAAAATATATATTTTATAAAATCATTTAACATTACAGTGTGTAAAAAAAGTTAATACCGTAAATTGCTAGAAGGATTGTCACTCTGTTAACTAGTTTCAGTACGAATGGTTGGTAGTTACTTGCTTGAGGGCAACGTGGTGGCCATACTTGCTCAGCTGCTATTTATATCTCAAATATTTCACATCTGAAATATTTCACATAAAAAATTCCTATGTAAAATATGATATAATTATTTCCAAGTATTTTCTTTATTGTCTACGACTATTATGACAATATAAATGTCCAAGAATTTATTTATGACGTCGAAAGCGGCAAAAATTCATAGCCAACGACATATTAATAAAGGAATTATCCAATTGTGGTTGCGCGCCTTTTTAATAGTTTACGTTTATTGTCTGATCATAAAGTAAAACTGATAAATACGCGACTTTTCGCGTGATAGCAAACTATTTTGACGTCATAAAGTTAATTTTTACGTCACACAATTGATTGTATTATTACGACTACAATGCCATTAATAATAGGTTATAATAAGCGTGTTTGCGCGTCTCAAGAGGTTAATAACCATTTCGAATATTTTATTATAATTTTCTGGGAAAATTTGCATCGCGATCTAAATGTCAATGATTTATTTTATCACAATCAAACTTTCAAACGACAATAAACCACTATTTACGTTTGAATTATTTGTAATTGTTCGTAATATTTGGTTTGAATTTACGTCATAACGAACCACAAAATTATTTTTGCTTTGAATTACGCACTTATGACGAACAATCGGTTACAAAAGGTTGATTGGTCAATTAAATACTGTATGATTTTGGTCTCAAATCACCGCAGTATCTTCCTTAACGAACGCCACCCGCCAACTCCATTACATCCGCCAACATCTATTGTCCGGCAGCTTTCAATCCAGACCTCGGTTACTCCTGCTTGATGTTCCACTGAGTATTTTCTCCATATTATAAACTTGTTTCAGCCGTGTGATTAGTTCATTATGTCACGATATGATCATAGCATTATTGTCCATCGCTAAACCCACGTGCTATGTTTTTTGTAAACAACAACACTGGACGTGACCAGACAGTTTTCCATCCAGTCGTCTCATCGATTTTGATTGGTTGATATGCGTCGTTATCCGCGCTAAATGATATATTTTATGACGCAACAGAGATCTCATTTTGTAAAACAACAAGC
The DNA here is from genome assembly GCA_013436065.1 of Halocynthia aurantium. Classification (NCBI taxonomy): domain Eukaryota; kingdom Metazoa; phylum Chordata; class Ascidiacea; order Stolidobranchia; family Pyuridae; genus Halocynthia; species Halocynthia aurantium. The sequence continues at coordinate 22,406 of QXVX01001941.1, read as the reverse complement.
GTGTGAAAGTTTGGTCCAGTTATAATTCGATCTAGTTCGTTTGATCAGTTGGTTGAGCTGTGTGTTAATTAAGAACTTAATTTAAATTTTAATTATGTATCTGTCTTGCTTGGTCCTTGTCGAAGCACTTATCCTCAGTGCTAAATACTGCTGTGACTACTATCACTATAATGACCCTGAGATACGGCTACTGTACTGTTGAAAATCTAACACGTGTCTGTGCAGATGTACAGCAGATACAAGACCTCCCACAAATACCAAAAGCCGTTATCAATCCACATTATATGGGGGGTTTGCAACTATCCGAGGATCGGGAACGTATCCATAGCGGATTCAAAGAGGTTACTATAAACCTCGTTTGTGTAGAATTTCCAAACGTTCGCAGAAATTGCGCCGAACTACAGTGTGTTGACTCTCTGAAAGATTTCCGTTTTGCTGTCATCGCAGAGTCCGACCAGACAACGGGGCGTTGTCTCACGTACGATATTATAAACGCAACTCTGCAACTTAGTATTTGATAAATAGGTGCGGTCCAATCAACCATCAGCAACATCAAAGTCACGCGTCTTGCGGTCGTTGCTGCTTCCTCGAATCCGATTTATCAAAGGTTGAAATTTCCCCGAAAATGCGAAACTTAATTTTACCAAACGACTGATCTGGTCTTAGCTGATCTTGGAGTCGTGATGTCTGGTAATAATACTAGAAATTTGTAATCCGACCGCGACACGAGACCTGCCCCACGTTCAAGAGTTGTAAGCTGGTAATTCCCAACATTTCATCACTCATCACCCGCTGGAGCATCTTCAAGCCACGCGAGGTTTCCCTCTAATATAATATACTAGGAATAACTGAATCATACAACCAACATGTGCAATTAAACATATCTGATGGTATTAACTAGTTGTTCTTAACCTTTTTCGTGATATTTGCATGGGCAAGCTAGCTAGATCAGGAACTCTTTAAATCATCGACCCCCATCATGTAAAATAAACGAATAAATGTTATCAACAATGTATTTTTCAATTTAAATATAATAATAATTCGCCCTTTTACTTTATCACTGCTTCTCGATAAGAAATATTTGAAAAAATTGATTAAAAACACAAAACTTTAAATGATAGCTCAATGTAGCAGACAGACAATCACTAGTACACAAGTACAATTCTAATCCTCTCGAAAAACGTGGTCTCCTCGTATAAACTCATTACAGCTTAAATAAGTCCATGCTGGGCTCCGGGCCCTAAGTCACTTGACCAATTTTGTTGAATCGGTTTAACCGTGTGATGTTGTATAATGTATAGCGTAAAACCGGTGAACACACAAACACACATTCGCTTTTATTTATATAAGATAATTTCCCTTCCCTGAACAAATTATGGTTTTATAACACGCGGTTACATCGCAGTATTAATTAACCGCTGTAATTATGTAATAGATGTATACAGCCAACATAGGGCGCGCTCTTATAAGCCGCTTAATATCAATTTCAAAGTTCTGGCCGAAATCCAATCCCAAATCAATTCAAACCGCCGCTAATCAAACGCCAGCTTATTTTCAGACTTTCCAGGTAAAGTCGATCAAACTAGGGAATACGAGGAATAGAGCGTGCTATTTACAAGCTTAATTAAAAGCCTGACAGGTAGACGAGGTCGCCTTGGTCTTGGATTACTATAATTACACCCGCCAACCCCGCCATACAATTACTTAACCATAAACCTCAAAAACGGAACCGGGTTTTGTAACAACCGCCTTGCGAGACGGACTAATAAGTAGTTAGATTCATCCCACGCTGCTGATTTCAGCATTCAAAATTTTGTTTTTATGTTTTCTCGGAAACCAAACTGTTCCTTTTAATTAAGAACTAATTAAATATTATGGAGGTTGTAATTAAATTCGGATCTGGATATCATAAACATCCCGGGTCAGGAAAGAATTATCCATTGAACTGCTGAAGCCAGGGCCGGGTTCATGAGGGGGCAATTGTCCGGCCCCTGCCAGAGGGCCCCTAAAAATGTAATTTGAAGGAACACTCCATACATTATCTGAGCATCAGTAATTTATATCACTATGACCTATGACCTATATTACAATCTCAAAATTGTGGTAAAAATTATTCCTAGAGTCAAAAAATAGACTTCTTCTTCGTAACCTACCTTTGTTTTGTTCTGGGAACTGCGGTTTATCATTCGTTTAGTTCGTTTCCTTGACAAAAGGAAACTCGAGTCTCCCCTATCACATAATATCTGTAATCTACTTCGTGGCTAGCAGTTTATTCTACGCTGAATCATTTCTCGACTAGTATAGAGATTGATAAGCCAACGGCTTATTTCTTGCCAAGGATGGAGATATGTATGTATATGTGAACATCTAGTACACATAGCATAGCGACCCCTGATCTCTCCGCCCCTCAAGAGTTCACAATGTCCACGTTTATACCATTGGTATGAACGTTTGTGTTTAGTTAGGATACTGGCTTGAAGTCTGGCACTTTGTTGTTTCTCATTGCACAGAATGTGTGTAATATCCAGATTTAAACAACTTCCGTTTCCATGTGTAATTCACAGTCAATTTCGAACCATTAACCTTTGAAAATAGAACACTCGAATCATTGACAAACATCTGTTTATCAGTTAATTAAGTGAAAAAACATGAAATTTCCGCATCCGTTCCTGTGTTATTACGAAACAATTATCTGTTCTCATTGTCAGGTGTTCTCTCACCTGTGATCTTGTTTTGTGTTTTAATTAATTGTAGAGGTGATAGGCTTCACTGATAACAGGTCTGAGCTATAGTGATTCATGTAGAACATCGATTTTTGGCACCTTTTTCAGTCCGTACAAATTTATTAATTCATATTTACACTCTACAGGGTTGCCTCGTACTTCGCACGACCACAACTTTGTACGTTTCGGACTTCGAATGCTGAATTATGAGAAATTCTATTCGGAGTTAGAACGATGCTTTTATTAACTGCGCGCGTACTCAAAAAATACACGTATTTACTCGGTTACTGGGAGTTCCGTTCCTAAAACTTGCTCGTAAATTGGAAACTTCGTTAAGCGAATCCTCGTAAATCTTTTTTATTTATAAATCGTACTTTTTAGCGACTTTATACATTTGAGCTTAACTCGTCACGGTAAAAATAAATCTTGAATTTAATGACACGTTTTTCTCGCGAGCCGGAGGCGTTCGTTATTTCCGGATTGGCTGCGTTCGCATTGCAGCTAATGAAAAATATAAACACGTGTTCTTGTAGACGTGCGGAAGGCTGAAATCACTGCTTCTATTGTTTTGTAATAATTCCAGTTTAGTTCGAAAGGAAGTTCATTGAACCACAGACTCTTCGCAGTGTACTTTGACCTTTCGTTGCCACAGGAAACAATAACTATTAATTCCTTCCTTAGTACGTGCTGGTATGATCGTTTCGCGCTGTTTCTGAAGTGAAATACTTTGCGCTGTTTCGCAATAGCGCTCAAAGGCAACTCGAGCCTTGAACGGGAAACAATACCGGTCTCAAGTTGATATTAAACAAGAGAACGAATCTGAGAGTTCTAATGATTCATTTGATCTGGTCAGTTAGTCATCCTCAGTAATTTATGTGGAGTACTTGGTTAGCTTTCCATATACATTTTTATATTTCAATAATCCATCATTTCGGGAAGAAAGTATATGCTTAAATCTACAAAAGACTTGAGCTTGTTGATACACCGTCAGCATTGTGATTGAAGTTTCGCCGATATATAATGAAGACGAACACCAGCTCAGTTACGTAATTTTCTCGTGTTTTGAGAATCGCATGGCGTCGGTTCGACGATCGCTGGGAAAATTGAATTAACTCATCAGAGAAGTATTCGCCTTATTTGGGAAATATCAGTGAAAACACAATGATAGTCTTGTGCTTGTCAATAAATACTCTCTTTTCATTCATTCCAATACAGAGGAAATAATGAGGGAACTCCTTCCAAACAAAGTAAGAGAATTCCGTTCCCATAGCACAAGACAGTAACGTTCAATTCTAGATCAAGCGAATGACTCAAAGTACATATCATGCCATTTTCTATACACATGTAACAATGGATATAATATGTCACGTAGCGCTGTTTAGATCCCTTTCTTACACTGAATATGTAGCAATAAGCACTGGTTATTCCAGTAGTAGAAAATGTTTAACTGCAGCTGGGTTTCGGCCAAAAATCGACCTCACATAAAAAACTACCAGATTCCAATTCTAATCAGTGATACAGATGAGGATTCAGACTGCACATAAATATGCATATAAATTGGCAGGTAATGTTAATTACTTATCATCCAACGCTAAGTATAAATCACTGCAATATAATGTGGAAGGAAGGATGCATGCGTTCTTGATCTCGGTGTTGATTCACAGCAAACGTCGTTCCGTTTTCCGGTTGTCATGAGTGTTTTCTATTTTCAGTAGCAACAAAGCATCGATTTCTAAGTTTGAATGGGTTTCGTCCCAGATCAATGCATTTAGGATACCATGGGTCAACGGAACTATTTGACAAATCCCAAGCTTGACAATTGAATTAACGGTTGGAGTCTCGAATAGGGGTCCTATCGGAACTAAAGCAATATAATAGATATACTTGATAAAATAAATTTAGGATGGAAAGGATTTAATTGAATGGGGGAAGTGGGTGTTCTGGGGGAGTGTACCCCATTGTAAGGGAACTCTAATCCAGCATTAAGCAATCTTGTTGTGACTACGGACGAGAATATTTTCTAGAAATCTCTGTGAACCTTTGGTAATCATGATTGCTACTTCAGAAAAACAAATGTTTATATGTTCTCCCTCTTTGGACCCCGCAGGCCTATACAATTGCGTTGTCAAACTCTTGATTTATTTTATCCGTGGACTATTGAAAAGTCCTCGTGGATCATCTGTTATACTGTGGCACTGATCTAATCCACCTACCAGATATAATATTTTGTGGGTAAATCAACGATGAGTAATTCAGCCCCCGTTCTGTTGTTTGTTGAATTATCGTGTTCATGAAGGTGATCATTCAAAGAAATTTATTATGGGGCGTATTATGGGTGTGCTCACGGTTACATCACTCATTCAATTTTATTCATACGTCCCCTATTTATTACTATTCCAGACCCCTATTACATGGATCATTACCCATCTTTACATCCCTAATTGTTGATAGATCGATGTTATTCAGACATTCACCTTCAAGTACCCCGAGTTACCCAGCCAATATCACAAACACAATACCCATGCTTTGTTTTCATGATAATACTCAATATTTATATCAAGAACATTATCTCATATTTCAGTAAGAGGCTTTGTGAAACACAATGTTATGTATAATTAATTAGGGATTTTGTCAGGACATCAATTCATTATTTTGCAATCGACAAATGTCATAAAGAAATGAGAATTTCAACACGTACGAGTCGTGAGATGTTTAGCACCATTAAGAAAATGTTGCTGTGAGAGTTTGCCGTAAGAAATTATAGCAGTAAGAATTTACCAGTAAGAAACTGTCTTATCCTCTTCCAAATAGCCGCCTCAAGCAGCAGACTATCACCATTAAAGCCCAGAACCCCCTCTCATCAGTTCGTTTAATCGATGGTTGACTGTATCTCTTCCCAGACACGAAGTTTGCTGTTTGCAGCAATGAGCAGTATCACGTTCCGATTGTATCTTTGGTTTGATACAAGTTCAACCTACGTTGACTGCGCGCTTGAAATAACATTCCCCGTGATAACAAGATAAAAAAATTTGGTATGTTGTTATTCGACGCTCCAGGTATCCAAAGAATTTATTTGAACAGAACACGAGCATGTTCATGCCCAGAGCAAGGGTAAACAATGTGGTAAAGTACCAGCAGTACCAGGTAAATGCTAAATAACACTGTATAATACTGCTACTGCGGCCTCATGCAAAAATGTCAGCTCCAAAGGAATTCAAATATCTATCTCTTACTCACCTGTCTCTAAACGCACATGCGGAAACACTCAAATCGAAAACTTAATGAGATTTATATTCTTCCTTGTGTTGTTTACGCTTATTGTTCGGTTTTTGTCGTCATACTTATTGCTATAGGTCCATCTTACGTCCCTCCTGCTTTCTGGTACCAGAATTTTGTATATGTAATTGTATTGTAATTGTCATTTTGTATATGTAAATAATTTCGCGGAATACCGTGGTCCAATTAAATATGGACCCGTGGAATTGTGCCTATGTAATTCATATCACGGACCAACGAAAAGTATGTGTGAATCACCTGTTGACCGACTGGACCAGTGCAGTTGTTAAATAATAAACGTGCTGGTAATTATGAATACTTGATTGCCTTGTACGGTCATAATAATAACGCTGAATCAACTGTAGCTTTATTTCGTCCACGTTTCAGCGAACGCGTAAACAAGGAAATATTTGCAAACGAAACTAAAAATTTTCATCATTCAGGAACCGCTGAATCTGCAGCCAAAAAAATTGCCGAGTATCATCGACAATTAATGGAATTGTTGATAAAGCGAAAAATTAAAATAAAAAACATGTTTTCGTGTCTAGAGACAATATTTTTGCAATGTAGCGAATGCTTTGAAGTCTTTAAGCAAAGTAGGCAATAAGGAAATGCCTGATAAGGTTGTTGTTGGTCTTGTTATTGCCATATATTTCATGAATTGTGATATGCAGATACAGGAAACGTGGTTTTGTGTTGTTTATTGAGAACATTTGAGAACAAAACTTTAAAAAATATCGGAATAAGCCAATGTCAGTGATGTGTCCAAGCGCTGTATTCACCATTGAGTAATATAAGCCTTGCATACCCGACCTTAATAACGCCAACGTACACTGCAGTATGGTGGTCAATACACCCATATATACGAGTTCGTTTGGGTTTGGGGATTCGTTATAGTATATCACAATCACAAAAATCACAGATATGAGTGACGTCATAACATAAATCAATGTTGGTATGGTAACACACGTATTTTCCATTCTGCCTAACGTATACACCGAAATTACGATACAAGTAGGCATATAGAGTAGTTGCATCATGAAAAAGCTTCACAATAACGAGGAAGCAGAATATTTAGGATCTTTGATGCCTCGAGACATATCTATCACGCAAGGCATGCGTGCTCTCTCGTTGAAGAATATATGCATGAGTCACATTTCCCCTGCAGGAGCGGGAAATAATCATACGTCATAAGTGACTAAAATTATATGTATTGAATGAGTGAGAAAGAAATATATAATAAGTAAATAAATAGTCTGTCATTGTCATTTCCCCCTTTCTAAGATCGTTTGACTCAAATGGTGCATTTCAAATAATATGCATGTCCTGCATAAACCACTGAATGATGCTCAAAGGCATGAGTCCCGTGCTAGGGTAGGGGAAGTGCAGAAATTTCAATATTTCAACTGGTTGAGTTTATCTGCATTTCCAATTCCTCCTCTGAAATGATGAAATTCCCCATGAGGATTTAGATCTTCCATTACTGCGATTTCAATCTATGATCGACTTACTTCCGAATCCACGTTCCCGTTGACTCATCTCTTCCTTCCAATTCAGTTCAATTGACCCCAAACCATTTCCCGTGCTCACTTTGGCGCGAAAACTTCCCGCGTGCCGTTGAATTATTGATTGTTTACTTTTCAATTCGAATCTGTTATGACGGAACAATTCATTTTCGTGAGAAAGGAAACTGTTAAATATTAATGCGAAGTAATTAAAGCTGCACGCGCTATTCTCACAGCACACGTGACGTATTGCAAGTGACGTAACAATACCTACATTTTCAGGATTTTTACATCACGTGTTTTAATGATAGTTATGCTAGGTTTATATATAACCTATATGAATTTGAATGTTAATTGCATTGACGTCCGTTGCAACTTATCCAGGAATGGTCAAAGGAATATACTTCCACTGTCATATATTACCCATTGAAGGTGATATAGATTAAATATTAATTAGCCTTGATAAGAGCGAAAATAAAACAGTTAACAGTTATATTTTACCATATATGTCGGTGTATAAGTCTTGAAGTATGAGTCTATGACGAGTCTTGAAGCATGAAAAAATCCCAAAAACTAAAGGTCGAATTATACGCCGCGCATAAAGTTGTTGATACATGGAAGAGATGAAAATAAGGCTGTACCAGCAGGCCTACATCCATACTGTAGTGTACTAATTCTATCATGTAAGTCTTGTACCACAACTTGTATGAAAGATCAAAGTTNATAACGCGTAATCGCAGTGGCAATTCGTCCATAAAGGTTACATTGCTGCAGTCCCTTCAGACATCACTGCCAGGTGTATGTGAGAAAACCGAGTCTCGTCCAAGAGCTGTAGAGCGACTGCATCTCCCTAAGACACTCACTGCGATGTATATGACTTCATCAACCTCACACTAGAATAATATGCAACTAACAAATATGTCTAAAAGTCTTTATATTTCATTTTCAATACATTTAGATCTGAATTTTCATAAGAATGACCCAAAAATAAATGTTTCTTTCATTGTGTAGTTACTAGTGACATGCTGTATGTATGAAGCCGCGAAGTAGATTACAAATATGTGATAGAGGACACTCGAGGCACTCTGTTTGTCAAATATTGAAACTGATATTTTAAACTCAGCAAAATCTCACTATAGTCACTATAGCATGGGCTTAGGGGGGTGCTAGCCCAATCAAATATCAGAAAAATGGTCGCTCGAAATGAAAGGCTAAAAACCACCGTATATATGTGAATTATGCATACATTGTTAACACTATCATTTGAGAACTTTTACTAGAGATCATGACGAACCTATCACGAGTTATTGATAAAAACAGCAGTAGTGGAAATTCCCTGTGTGCCAAATCCTAATATTATAAACAAACTACCGGTTCGTTACCTCGTGACGTATGAAGATGGAGAAAAAGTATTTTTAGACGATTTTTCTAAGTACCTCAGAATAGGAGTGATATCGGTTGATGGTAGCAATGATCGCAGATCAAAATCTCGATGATGTGACTTGAGATTTTGCTTATTATGACCGCGCATAATGTTATCAAA
>QXVX01001941.1:0-12943 GCA_013436065.1 Halocynthia aurantium | reverse complement strand
CTGTGGAAAAACCGCTGCCGCCGTCGCTACCAACGGTCGGAATGTCTTCGTCGGTGCTTTGATTTTCCCGTTGAGCGAGTCACCTAGTCGGCAGTTAACTAACTTACTGACAGATTTATCCTAACAAACGGTTACGCCTCCCATGATAAAACCCTTTGTTGTGAGTTAGGTCGCCGTGACCCGTCGTGACCCGTCAACATTTTTGTTTGAACTAGAATTCCGATCAAAAGAGATAAAAAAACAACTAGCAGGAAAAATAAACTTTGTTTTTCCGCCCGAAAACGTCGTAAATATTTACTTAGACAAAATAAAGAGTTGGAATGTTTTGAACGAAAGATCTTAAACTTGAAAAATAAATCATAAACAATTGTCAAGCAACAAATCCCGATCTTTGCAGGTGTTTGTGACGTAGCCTTCAGTTCTATATCATGGGAATGAATCAAAGTACATATCTTGTCATTTCCTATACACATATAACAATGAATATAATGTCGCGCATCACTGTGAAGAATTTAGACCTTTCTTACACTGACTATGTAGAAATGAGCACTGGTTATCTTGGTAGTAGAAAATGTTAAAGTCATATGAAGGCCTACACGGACAGCGCTACTTATATATATAAATGACTTTAAATAACTCCTGGCAACGTGAGGAAATTGAGACTTAGGAAAATCTTACTATTTCCTGAAGCTGAGTTTGATGGAAGGTTAAACCCATCGGATTTATATGTCACCACATCCTTGACAGTAAAAATGAAAGGTCTAGACTCTCCATACGATGATTATAAGTTGTCAGAGTTTCATTTTGTCTTTGTACCGTTGAAAGGATGTGGTTCCAGTTATTTTGTTTGCTATTGTGTTTACACTTCATTTCTCTCATGTGATTTCCTCATTGTTGCGTCTCGGCTCGTTCATTATCGGTAACATAAATTACACCGCGCACACCGGTCAATATTCAGCGGTTTTGCCAAGTTACGCATTTCCTGTTCAAACAAATCATATGCTTAGTTAGCATTGATGTACATGGTGCAGTGAAATTTCTCATGATTTCAAAGGTAGCAACGGGTTCAGGGAAGATGACAACATAGAACTCATTTGAAACTGCTAATTGGGTATTTCTGTGCATTTCCTTTTAATTGCACATGGTTTATGGATTGGCATATATAGTAAATGTTTGATTGTCCGAACTTATCGGGACCGGTACAAGCTCGGATACGTGAAAAGTTCGGTTAGTATAGCATAGGTCTAGGGAGACGCTAGCCCGAGCAAATATCAGGAAAAAGGACGCTGGGAAGAGTTAAGAACCACTGCTGTAGAAAATACATATCATCTCAAAGATGAACCATAGCAAGTATATATTTTATTTTATTTTATTGAAAAATCCTAAAACAAACTTCCATCGTTATCAAAATGAACATTTAGATAAACATTCCCATCTTTGACGAGAAATAAAATCACTGTCGTATGCTCATCAATCTCTATACTTGGTCGAGAAATATTTCAAAAACAAAATTTCATTGTTGTCAAATTGACCTATCCTACGCGGAAGTTGTATTTCCAGACCATTTCCCAATTACCATTCCAACCGCCAAACAACAGGTACAATAGCAATTACATGAGTTAGCTCTTTCCGTACAAAGAGTTTGAAATTATAAGTTATTGTTCCGTAATATAAATATTGAATGAAATTGCGGTCTCCCAATTCTCTGACGCACGAATTAAATAATTTATAAAGGTTCCGAGAATTTATCGTATTCGCGCTCAATTTTGACGAAGCTATAAAATAATTACAGACCGTTGAGGCAAATTAAAGGGCAGCGCAAGGTCTGCTTTGTAATTGAGACTACAAGGAAAAATTCCGGTTTATCGATAATTGCCGGATGATCAAGGGTATCTATAAACGAGGCTCGGATAATCGAGGATGTACTGTATATATGGTGTAATATGTGGTGAGATATTTATATTCCTTTGCGACTTTATTATCTCACGTCACTGGTCTTGGTGACTCGATACATCATGATATTTACATCTTAAATTAGATTTTATCATGGATGCCAATCATAAACAAATTCAGCAACAGTATAAGGTGTGTTTACAGCTGAGGATACATGCATACTAGAAGTAGAGAATTCCAGCTAGCTGTATTATATCTTGATGAATCGATATTATCCGTTACTATTAATCATTTCTTTGACTTAATATCATTGCTTTGCAATTCAAACAAAGAAAATACACGAAAAACCTCGGATACCAGAACCTAACTGCGGCATTTTGAATTATTATTTGGATGCTGATGTTCACGAAGTTTCAATTTTAATTACTCCTGCGGCAAATCACAAACTTACTGCCTCGCATTATAGGCTTTGATATTTATTTTCACTGTTAAAAGCTCAGCTACGAGCTCAGAGCTCAAACATGCTTCCGATCACGAACGCAATTTACACAGCGAGCGCAATTTTCACTACGAGCTTGAAACTTTCGAAGTTCATATTTTTACTACGCGCGCAGTTCTCGGACGTAGAAGCATCGGTCGAACTCCTATTGGAAATTATCATTCGAAGTCTGGAACGTACGAAGTTAGAGACACGACTGTATAAATGCAAGCAATATTACCAGACGTTGAATATGACATAACAATCTATATCTATATTGTGAACTAACTTTAACAATAAACTGATATCTAAGATCTTAAGCTTCTACTTAAATATTTTCGGTTTTCGGTTTTCTGTTCGTGCATTGTTACCTATGATTCCGGATGTAATTGCAAATAATTCGTGTCTGTGCTGAAATGCATGTGCAACTACTTATCGTCTTTGAAACTGTGATAAAAATCAGATAAACACTTTCAGTGATGTTTGTTTATACAAGGGATGGTCGAACATGCGAAGCTTCAGAAACAGATATTTTAAGTTCAAGATATCTGAGATATCATCTGTGTATATTGGACCTTAACTAATGCACTGTAGGTGTGGTTGCCTGTTTATATGATCCGTACATAATGAACTTTAAACGCTGCATTGAGATTTTCAGATTCTCAGAGATTTTCAGCACAACGTAGCGTTTATGTCATGGGCAGCAAGACTATTTAAGAAACTCTAATATCCACAAGACAGAAAAATCTTGTCCTTGGTCCAGACAATATTATATATATATATATATATATCCGTCATAATCCCCCATATTTATGATATCACAATAAACAACCCTCTCAACCTTCTAGCGCAGCAATGCATAGCACCACGACAGTATCAAAAGTGACGTAATAAATAGTCTAAATCGTCCGTGTTGAGGTTTTTGTGAGACAACAATAGATTCATACGTCGTTGTTCTATTGTTACGACAGAATGCAATGGTTTTTCGCGGACAAGAATGTCATTTTGTTGGGTTAGGCCGGATATAAATGTAGATTGAAATGAAGATAGGACGGTCATAACGTTCATATCTCCATGTTCCATCAATATAATCCTCGTTCATCCAATCGGCGCTGTTTGTTGTCATAATATTTTTGTTACGTCATACACGAATATTTTCAAATGGCAACAAGATTGCTGAGTCAATAGGAAGTGGGAAATGCATTTAAACAATGCATGGCACAGAGAAGGAGACAGCCCTTAGGGTTCTCATTATCTTATCTGTGTTAGAGTTCATATGTAAATGGAGTTATGTCAGAGCAAACGACGATTGCGTAATGCAATTGCTGCAAAATCAGTGTAGACTTGGCTGCAATGAAAGACCCGGTTCAAAAAAATTGCCAACTTCAACTGGGGTTAAAGAACGGGGCAGTTGCCCCAATCTGAATTGGCACTTCGACTCTGAAGTATGAACTATGATAATGAGATGTGAACGTGAAGCGATTGGAAATTCTAATTTTAAGTATGAAGTTGGGGTGTTATAGCTATGAGACTTATATCTTTGCATAGCTGGATTATCATAGTGGTAATAACAGTAAATATTACGGGCTCCGCGCTTTCTGGGGTCCACGGTTTTGAGTTTTTTCGCCAGGTAATTTCGTGCATTAGAATATCAGATTTAATTACCGTAATGTCAATCGTTCATCAATTCAGTGTATTGGGCTGTTACTTAGATAACCAGCACGAATGAACATTGTCGGGCGCGGCGCAAACTCAAAGACGGCCCCGGGCAGCACGGGCTCTAGCTACGCCACTGCTGACAATCTTATGCAACTGGAAATCTTATGCAATCTTAAGCAAGTCCAGCAACCTTTGTAGTAGTCCATTAAACGTATCCATGTAACCGTGTAAGAGTTCTTGTAATTACTCTCGTTCTGTTGTTACCTAAATAAACAATCTTTGCAGACAAGGTCTTGACCTATGTTGAATTATTTCCATCTCATAATCTGATAACGTTTTATCATTTCCCAAAACACAATCTCTTGTACTCAATGTTTTCTACAAACAAACAAACGAACTCGAAATAATTAACAATAGTATGATGTTATAATGAACGAATATTAGATTATGATGGCATAGATCATCCGGTCGTTCGTCATCATAGGACAGATGACATTTGAGATAAAAGCTAATAAGATTCTTAAAGCTTCGTGACGTTATAAGCAAGTTTTAGGACTCAACGAATCATCGCATTGGATAATATTGGTACCGTGATATGCGGAGCATCTGCCAGAGCTGAGATTTAATTTTTAGGAACAGGTGCTCTCATACTTTATATTTCACTAGCAGAGAAACCCGGCTTTGCCTGGGTACAAGCCTTTGCAGGACTTAAGGATCCAGTAGAAAATAGAATAGTTACTAACTTCTACCAGGTGTACCAGCCCAGAATATACCCCTGTCCAGAGTATACCTGGGGTAGCCTACTTAATACCGCGGGGTACTCTGGGCTGCTGCACCATTCCTGGTCGAAATATTATTCTGACTGTTTAGAGCAGTTCCGGGTGTTCCATGACACCACCACGACCTGCGCCCAGATCCTTACCGCCATAACATACAGCGTAAAGCCGTAAAGCTTAAAGCTTAATTATATAGATATCAAAGACAAAAGACTTACCTACTTGGATTTTGTGTTTATTTAGACCTCGTCTTATCCGCAAAATCGACTAAAAATAAGGCAAGACCAAGATAGATTTATAGATCTTTTAGGTTTAAATTGATTTTTTCCTTCTTCTTTCGAATCAAACACGATAACGATTTGTTTACTTATTCTTATCGAGCAGCGAACACGTGTGAAATACATTGACATAGCTGAAATAATCGATATTATTCCGAATGCTTCTGTTGTTTTGGGATCATGTGTTACGTCATTCAATATTGTTAAGTCACTCAACTTTTGAAAAACAACATCTGTTGGCTTGTACGGGAAATCACCAAAATACCGTTATGTGTGTTTTGCCGCCGGGAACTGATCAAACATTAAATATAAATTGAAATATGAAATTTCATATTCATAAACTTTCCATAGAAATGAATTACAGGAAATATCTCCTATATTTTCAAGGCAACATAGACTCTTCATGTCTCTATGACCTTCATAAAGTTTCGCGCAATTCATGGTATTTCCTATAAACTTATATAAATTGATCGGATTCTGTGAACTGTTGTTCATCATAATAATGTTGAATTATTGATGTCGTCGTCTGTGTATCAAACACTGTTCTCAAATTACTAAAATTCAGACCAGACTATTTTTCTCATCAATTTGTGAATGATTTACGCGCGCACCTATTTACACAATGACTTGGTACACGAGCATGGAATACAATACATGGAATCTAACATTTACTGCAGACCTAACCTCGTATAATAAACCTATCAACATTAATTACCAACATTGCAGTGTAGGTGGAATTTTTACAGTGGCGGATGTAAAATATACCGGAACAGATCATTACTCATGACAAATACACTGGATCTTACATTATCATACCTACCATATATGTCGGTGTATAAATCGGGGAGGTGTTAATTTCTTACAGATGTTAATTTTTACAGTGGAGGTTGTAATACATATCGAAACTATTTGATAAAACTCACTGTCTGTAAAGCATTATTTATCAGAAATATACAAATTGTTATTTTCGATCAGTTTGTGAAATTGTGAAATTATCGAAGTTTCACTGACGAGGTGTTTGATCGTAATTTCATTCATAATCATTATTTATCTTTCTGTAGATCAAGTCAGTATTCTACGTAAAGATAATTTCATTTTCGGACGAATTCGAGTCGAAAAAAATATGATTTCTCGTTAAATATTAGTCGGAGAGTTTCAATCGACGCCAATTAAGGTTGAAAAAGGTTTGTTGTTGATTTAATAAGAAGAAATGATGGGAGAATAGAGTAGTGAGAGAGAAGGAGAAGATAAGTAGCGAGTATATAAGTGAGAGAGAGTGAGATATGAGTCAGATTAAACCAGTGAGTCGACGAAACAACAGCAGCAGTTGAATTGATATTGAGCTATCACATTATCTAGTGATATAGAAGTTATTTACTGTTCAGTGAAATCAATTGTTTGATACAGAAGTTATCAAAGGAAATAAAATGACAATTTCAAACGTCGAAGAACAAACAGTTTCAACGATGTCTCATGAAAATCTGAACGAGACAAAATCAGGAATATTCGTGATTTGTGCTGGTAGTAGCAACCGTCTTCTACAACATTTCAAAACAGGAAAAATTGACAACGTACAACAACAAAAACAAGCATGTGAGGCTTGCCGAATGCTTGCAGATAAAACTTCAAATCTACAACCAAGAAATAAACGTCTCATGATGTTACAAGGCAAAAAATTTACAACTTTGCCAACTCTCCCAGAGAACAAAAATATCGTATGCCAGAACAACATCAACAATAACAGACCTCGATGCATTCACAAGAATTCTGCCGCACCAAAGATCATCTCGACCGGCAACCATACTCTAAAGTTATCGAAGACAGTCAAAGTGAGCTTGTACAGTAAAGTGACGAATCCATATCTCGTCATATTCGATTCAACAACAAAATTTGCAGTGCCAGCAGGATATTTAAAACTTCGTAAATGTCGGATTATTACATCACAAAATGAGGATGACGACAACACAACTTTCCGTATAGTCGCGAATATGTCCGATGACGAGATTACCCTCCAAGCATCAAATAAAACTATTCGTGATGAATGGGTTCGTTGTCTTTCTCCACTTACACAAGAACAAAGTTTGGTGTCAAAGCATCAAAGTTCAAATTTTTTACCAATACTCGAAGAAGCAGAAGAGTCAAATGAACAACAAGAATTACAATCAGAATCATTAAAAGCACCGTCAAGAAGACAAAGAATACGAGAAGGTCGAAGGTCAAGTTTACCGAGAAGTGGAGTATTATTCCAACGTAGATCGCAAATGGTAATGTTTTGCCCGAAAGCTTAAATTGTTTGTGGGATTTTTCGACCCGCAGAAATTTCATTTATTGTCCGATCATCACTGTCAATTTTTATTTAACGTTCAAGGTGCTTCTTGATCTTCTCGAAAACTTTTATTTTTCTGTTTTTATTGCTCTTTCTTGCTTTTGCAAAATTTTATGAATTTTGAATTATAAGTTCAAATGAAAAACACCTATGTGTGCTTACAGAAACATGAGGTTAGACAGTTCGGTTAAAATCGGAGAACTTCGGAAAAACCTTGTAATCCCTTTAATTAAATTCAGCGCCTATACAAAAAAACTTCTGTGATTAGTACAACAGGTCGGTAGAAATCGGAAAACTTCGGAATTAAATCGTATTGTCGTTGAATGGTAAACAGTTAAAACTTCCCGCGATTTGAAAGTTCATATTTGTAAATTGCTTAGTTTAAATTAGAGTAAACCGTCGATTATCTGGACTTGATGATAATTTCAAAGCTGTTGCTTGATTTAAGCTGTGATAAAGCTTGTTTGATGCACATAGAAAGTGTTCATGGTACAGTATACCCTCGATTATCCGAACATTTCAGGATCGGAACATGCTTGAATATACGATATGCGTTCCGATAACCGTGGTTCGAATTTTCAGCCCTTATAATATGACCTATGAACTCCAGTACTGTCACTTACCATTCAAAATCATTTTTTTGTTAAAATATATCTCACACTGATCCCTCGATTATCCGAACTGAGCATTTTCCTATTTCCGATGTACGAAAAGTTCGGATAATCGAGGTTCGAGCTCTTATGATATGACTAGTGCAGTAGTCAACTACTGGAAATATGTATAGAGTATATATATGCAAGTTCATTAGAGTATATATATCAGGGTATTAACTGTATTATATCGTTGCAGGATATTTATTTCTTGCTACTAATATTCTACGTCCAAATCTTTGCGCAATTTATTCCTTTAACAATTCCTTCTAGAACCATAAATTCGTTTGATTGATCGAACAATTCCTTTGCTGCACGATTAATATCAGGCATTGAACAGTTGAACATGTTTCACGATCACGTGATGAATCGAAACTTACTCCATAAATAGAGAATAACATATAATGTTCTGTGACGTCACCAGCGTGTAAAACTAGCCACGTGGTCGCTCATAAAAGTAAATTGATTTCTATTTATGGTTTTATGACTGTGAGAAACCTGTGCACTCTGTGTGTTATCATTGTTCCTTTCTCCCATCCCATCTAACTTACTGAATTGCTCTGAGATATAGCGACAGTTTTATTGACACGTTGTGAAGGTGATGAGTTTTGATATTGTCTGCTGCTTATATCGTCGTAGTATGATAGTATGAGACATATTATAGCGACGACACCTTTAGTGATGCTTTGTGATTATAAGTGGACGACTGAAACCAAGAGCCTATATATTAGTAAATCATGGGTGTGGTGGTAATTTTATAGCTACCGGAGCTCCAAAATGGTATGTTGCTATGATTGGCAACTTTGTCTCACACTGTTCGTTTCGTAAATGGACAGGAATCGTTCACGTAAGTGCATCGGGCACATAAACAATTCCAGCAGGCTTACTATTAAATATATAAGAAAATAATAAGCCCACTACTACTGTTAAACCATCATTCACTTGTAGAGGTGGCGGAGCGGCGCTCCGGCACGCTCCGGCAGGATCATTATACTTCTGATTATTATATGTTAACAGCCAATAGCCTATAGAGTTTAATACTAACATGGAACACGTAAACGACTAGCGATTGCATAGCAATACCTTCAGTGAAGCCTTGTGAATATAAGTGGGCGACTGAAGCCAATATAATTGTAATTCTAACAGGCAAGAAAGAACAAGAAAACTATATAAACGTATCACGTAACGAAGATTATGCAGTAAACAATAAAATATTCGGTTCTCCTCGATATAAATTATAAATTACTGGTGTGAAAAACACATAAAATACAATTGAGTATTTGTGAAGTTCTAAATTTCCTCAAAATAATCTCTGCTGTCGCCACAGCGCCATTAATAATAATCAATAATCAAAATCAGTGAATTTCAACTTTCTTCTCCTTGCTGACACCACGTATGGTCAGTTCTGTATATTCTACGTCCGCTAGAGGGCTTGAATGGAGTTGATTGTTTCTTCATGCAGGGAAGTTTTTGAATACATTCTGTGATGAATATTAAAATTAGACATAAGTATTATACTTCGGACCAATTGCACCCAACAGATGGTAGCCCTGTATATAAGCTATTGACTTCACTCGTCAACTTATAATTACAAGGCATCACTAGAGATGTCGCAATAGCCCAATAGCACCAAGAAAACCAGGCTTTAAGACTTATCTCATATGCACTAATGTTACAATGTGTTTAATGATCACTGACACATATAGTACTCTGCTTCAGGGGCGTATCATAAGCATTGAGTGGGGTATTGCTGTATATACGAGTACTGTATAATATTCTTCAGCTGCGTGACTCTCTCTTCGAGCAAACAATCCCAGGCAGATACAATGTAGCACTTTGATATATTACCGGTAGTTGTAAAATACAATCTGGATATACACCAATCACATATAAGGCGTAATTTCTTACTTTTCTTGATTTTCTTTTTCATTTCTTTCGTTATCAATGCAGCGTGAGAGCAATACTCCACGATTGCCATGAAAACAGCGAGAATTAAGCCGAATAAAAGAAGATAAAATACACCGGCAACGTTTGCTAATCCCAATGCACTTGTATTGTCCTGCAATATAAAAATATGTGGAGTCGTATCCTTGAGCAAGACACATAAGAATATTTCGCTAGCAAATCAGAGATACATACCGATTTACCCTGTGAACTTTCAGTACATTGACTTTTATCATACCACCAGAATTTCTTTAGCTTTTGCAATCTTCCGCGCTCTCTCAAAGTCAGTATTGCGAGATTGATTGATTCACTAATAAGAAACAAACATAGATATATGATACTCGCCGACTTCCGTCCTGAGTGAAACAATTTTTAGAGTAGAATAAACACAGCAAAAGCAAGGCTCAAAGGTCGATACCATGGCAAAATCCGTACACATACATGTACCTTCACTCCCCCAGTACCTGTACTAACAACCAGTGATAAGTGAGAAACGGAAGTAAGTGAATCTCAGTGTCAGTGAGAAGCTAGACTTAATGAAATTGCCTTTGTAGCGTTCAATTCCAGATCGTGGGAGTGAATCAAAGGACATATCATGTCATTTCATATTTACCTTGAATTTAGTAGTTGATTATGGGAAACCAAGTTATGGCCAAAACCCAGTTGCAATTAAACATTTATACTTCTGAGATAACCAGTGCTTATTGCTACATAGTCACTGTGAGAAAGGATTTAAAAAGCGCTACGCGACATATCATATTCGTTGTTAGATGTAAAATGAATAAAAAATTTAATATTGTTTGCTGTTAGTGACATTGCCGTAGAAAAATGACCGAAAAGGCTTAGGTAGGCTACCCTATGTTCTAGTGCGGCTTATATATTTTTTCATCATTTCATGCGTCTTATAATCAAGGGCGGCTTATAATCAAGTAAATACAATATTTACTTAGAAATGTTGCTGGTTATTTACTCACAATATTGGAGATCCTTTCGGTATTGCTATTCCATATCCTTTGCTGTCTACGTTTTCACCAACTTTCATTGTGTTACAAGGTTTGCGCTGGGCCATGTAGTCGTTTAACGTCGATTCCATAAGAAAAGCATATTTGCCCTGAAAACAAAAATTCTTTCAATTCAAAGCTGAAAACTTTAATTGCATCGCAATTCTTTTCATTTCTTTTAATTTTAAAAAATCTCCCTAGATGGTGTTTTGGAACTTATATTGAAATGGTATTGCTACAGTCACTGGCGCGATGATGATGAACTGAAGGGATTACTATAACCTCATTGGAGGTCATCATCATCGCTACAGTGACACCGACGTTGCTAGTACCCTATTTAACGGCTAGGTCGACTGTGAGCTGGGGATTGTATGAGATTGTGAGAAAGGACAAATATTGTCAGAATTTATTTACATTGCTATTTCTGACTCGTTCAATTCCTTCTGTGTTATGTTGCACGAATACCGAAGGATCTTGATTCTTCATGTAATTCCACATTTTCTGATACAGCGCAATCGGCGTATGCTGGAAATAAAAAATAATTACTTCTCTGGGGTGGATAAGGCACGAGAAACTATGAGTTTGTTTCAGCCTATAATTCTTGAAAGTGAGTGAGGAACAGTGCGTGACTTAGTTTCTACGGTCAAAATATACGGAATAGAATATCATAGGAAAGTAATGAGGACAATGCTTAAGCCTTGCGCTATCTGTAACATATAAATACTAAATACCGATGTCCTGTGCTAACATACTCCACCTTTCTTCGGTCCTTTGTAGCTGTCATTTTGTCATTTTATATATATTTTACCTTGAAGAAACCAGCAGTCGATCCAGATTCTAATGTTCCGTATTTAATATCAGATTGTTCGGCTAAATCTTGAGCTCCTTTGATTGGACTTCCCATGCGATCGACGGTCAAAAACGCAGCAAGATTGGCAGTGTATGAAGAGACAATGATAAGAGTGAAAAACCACCAGATGCCACCGACGACTCGACCTTCAAAAAACATGGGACATTGAGTATTGTATTATATCAGTTTACTTTATGACTATGTTTTCATGAAAGTCTCTCGAAACCTGAAAAAGATTTTGGTGAAATGTCGGCTCCCTGTTGCATCAGGAATCCAAGAGAGAACCACAATGTATTGAAAATTCCAAAATCGGCCGATGGTTCAACCTCTTCTTCATTGCAGGAATCATCTTGCAGTACGCTCTCTGAAATAGATAAAAGAAAGGTGTGTTACGTTCTTATTGAAATTAAAATAGCAGGAGAATTTAAGTACAGGTGTATATATATTATCAGTAACTGCATACGTTCTCTGTGTTTTTAAGTTATGGTGTTAGCTAGTCCCTTCAAAAATGTTGCATTTATTATATATATGTAACATTAGCTACATCACAGAGACTTAACCGATAAAACTTGCTAACGAAGTGAATATAAACACAGTTTGCATTACCGACATCATCAATACCTGAATTTTATTATATATATTATGTTGTGTCCCTAAATATAGCACGTAGAATAGCAAAATCAGATCCAATTCTGCCAGGTGGACTTCGTGTTTGTCTTATAAGTAAACTTACCTCTGTGCCATTCGTATGGACTAAATCTTGATACGAAGAACAAAACAACGCTGACTCCAATGTAGGCAAATACGATACAGATCCAGATCTCAGTTGCGAGTGGTTCAAGAAAACTGAAATGACAGAATTATAAAACATGTTCAGCGAAATTCTCTCACAAATGTCCTTTGTCCTCAACATAGGAATCAAATTAAAAGAAAAACTGAACTTAAACTAGTGATAAACCTCATTTCCTTGAAAAAAATTGTAAGTTAGATTCCGAAGCAGACGTCTGATTTGATTTTTCTCAATTTTATTCACTGTAAGAATAATTTTGACTACAATATTCACTCAGTACCTGCTTTGCATCAAAAAT
>QXVX01001934.1:0-58448 GCA_013436065.1 Halocynthia aurantium | reverse complement strand
GAGTTATCGAAATTTCCTATTTATATGGTATTTCACATGAACTTCAGTTTTAAGAGCTCCCATACTAATATTTTTTTTATGCACAATTCTTACTCGACTTTACATTACAGGTAAACTGCGAGGGAAATCCAGAATATGGGAATATTTCTCATACAAAGTAGATAAGGTTTGTTCCCAGAGATCAGAGGACACAGGATTGAAAATTTCTAATACGAAAGTTTTTCGAAACAACACGATTCAAAAGAAAAATATGAATTTTCGGCAACTAGAGAAGTCCTCTAATCTAATCTAGAAGTCTACTAAAATACGCGTGATAATTTGAATTTAAATTATGAATTTATTTCCAACGTCTCCCATTCCCAACAAATGCCAAATTCATTCCGAGCACCTACTACCAAATCTTCTCATCCAAAGTCAATCTAATAATCGAAAGGAAGGGGCATTCCAAATCAAATATTCATGAATGAGTAAGGGTAGAATTACGTCACCAGAATGGAAAGGGTCTTCCAGTAAACAATGTAATGGTATTTTAACCCAGTTCAACGCAAGAATCAAACAAGAATACAAGCTGTAGAATACGAGCTTCGAACACAAGGTTAACTACTGTCAGCATGAATTTTAAATAAGATGATCTGATTGTTGGCCCTAATACGGGCTGGGCTGTGAGTCACCGGCAATCAGTCGCAGTCATTGACTTATTGGGTCAATAAGACCTACCGCGAGACGGAGTATGTATTAAAACGGATTACTGGAATCGCAAATAATTTACCAGAACGAGCCAAACATTGAAGAGGGCCAGACTATTTGTAATAGGTTGCCAAGATTGGCTACAAAGTACCTGGACAACTTTACAGTTCCGTGCCAAATTAGGAATGTGAAAAGAGAAATGGAAAAATTGTTTCGAGACAAACAACCGGACAAACTTTCTCTCTTATTACATAGATACGTTTGACTATTTGACCCCAGATGTGAATATACATAAAGGTTCCAACTGTTACATACAACTTGAATTTACAACCACTCGTAATTGGAACTTGATCGTAACCTAGGGACACCCTGTGACTTATTTTCATTCAGGTTTCTTCACCCGATACAATCAATCTATCGATTTAGTTGCATGCTAGCACCCATCCCTTCTCACACTATAATTGATTAATAACCCTGTCACTGGTTGCAAATGCTTTATCGTTTCTTCGCCGCGTGATAAATCAATTGCATCGATACGGAACGCCGGCCCAGACCACCGTGAAGGTTAATAAATCCTCATCTCCATTGTTATCGAGCCGTCGCTTAGGTAATGAAAGGGTACCAGACAGTGGTTAAATTGGCCAATTAAATATCCTGGTTGTAAGAAACGGGCCATTGAACAGGCTTTAGGCTCCCTACGAGCGATCAAGGCTGCGGTTGTCGGGACCAACGCGTAGGTCTGTCGACGCACCTGAGCTCGATTAAGGCCACCATTACCTTAGTTTCATCAATCACGAACACACTGAACGTTCTATTGATTAGAGTCACTCGGAAGGTGTTAAATAAACACGAACGAGATGACTGGTGACAGTAACTGTTATGCCGCAAGTAGCTGCGTTTTTATTGATATACAGTAGTATAAAATCCATACATTCGTAAATAATTAGTCTGTTATGCAAGACCTACAGCCACCAGATATCTATATGAATTGTTCTCGATCCGAATCATACGTAACTTCAGCAGGCATTGTCATTGCAGTACATTAGTATTTTCTAAGTTCATCGGGGTAATGTTCAGTTCTAACTAGGATCAGTTCATACTGGCAATTTTCCAGAACCGTACTAATCGGGATTTTCAATCGGCAAACGTTATTTCTTATTGCCAAGTGTCAACACCTACTTAACCACGCGACCGTCCCGGCCTTTCAAATAAATATAAATTCGCCGATTAGCGCTAAGCAGAATAAGGAAATGAATCTTGACACAGTAAACAAAGTGCGAACTTCAAACAAGTCGCCTATAGTGTTTGCCCTATCACCTATTTGTCTAGGCATAAAATAAACTCCATTTTTTCGCTAGCCAGGTCGAAAACGAAAATCCGCTTTATTTATTGTCTAAACATACGATCTTGGTGCGCGGGTAAAGGAAATCCAGCTGTCGAATGGGTGACTGCATTACTCGGATTTGATGACAAGGTAATAGGCGCCATCTTGAAATGGCTATAGCGATTTCGTATCGCCGAATCATAGATATCTTATGCATACACGTCTCTAGTGAACAGTTCCATATTTGTATAAAACTAAAATTATAGTACAACAATAATCAAGTTAACTGGGACAAACGTACAAAATAATAGGAAACAAAACGATAATTTTACAACTAAACATAACCAACTTCAATTGTATATTCACATGTTTCAAAATACCGTGACACACTGCTCAGTACTAAATATCTCTCACCTAACCGGACGTTATTGTGACCGAAATTACGCTATAAGGTAACCATGCTCAGTTTATCCAGATTAAGACATGTTTTACCTTCTCGGCGTTGCTAAGCGACGAAGTTTAAAAGCATATACGGCAGGAAACTTTACAGGTTCGCAGAACAAACACAACAAAATGAAACACTTTCCGTCTGCGGTTAGGAAGATTAATATATAGCAACGGGACTTCTATCGTCTGGTCCGTCGTTAAAGAATGTTTTTATTTTTTTTAAACGAAAACGTAAAAACTAAGACACAAAACTATTTCCTGCCACAAACAGCCCGGATTACGCACGAAGTAGAAATAATGGAAAGAAAGTACTGTATATATTTAAGACTCACCGGGTCTCGGATTCCTGGGATTGCACGCCATGTCGTCTGCTAACATTAGAATGATGTGGCTTCAAAATAAATGCTTGTATTAAATTACAGAATTACCTTTACCATGACTAAAGTGATTTTATTGGCTTACTAATTGCGCAAGAGACACCAGTATACTTTCTAGCTAATAAAATCGATGTACTATGCTGAAATGAATGCTTTGCGTAATACAATACTTAGAAAGATATAAATATGAATATAACAATTGTAAAATCTCTGATAGACTTACCTATCTGGTATTCCCAAT
The DNA here is from genome assembly GCA_013436065.1 of Halocynthia aurantium. Taxonomy (NCBI): domain Eukaryota; kingdom Metazoa; phylum Chordata; class Ascidiacea; order Stolidobranchia; family Pyuridae; genus Halocynthia; species Halocynthia aurantium. Next base: position 55,372 of record QXVX01001934.1, on the reverse strand, counting down.
CTCTTAACGCTTCGGTATAATGATAGGGCGTTAGCGACATGTCGGTAATTGAACCAAAACCGTGATGTGCACACCTATATTCAAAAATATTACAAGTCTAAGCTGCTATTTTTAGTTGGAAAATATTAAAAAAGTAGCAACTCCAACAATAGCGCGAGACTTACGTACCAAGACGGCCCAGTTATTGGTGTGCTGACTCTTTTGAAAGAAATTATCCACCTGATAAATTATATATAACATGGAATAAAGGTTTATTTACGGTATTTATGGTGCAAAGAATATGAGTTTAAGGTCTTTGCTATCGAAGGATATTATGTAGCTCCATGATACCCATTTATGAAGCAGTTTGTTAGATTTCGTTAAATACTGTATACCGAAATGCGTGGCGCCTTTTAAAACATATAGCTCTCTATCACCATAAAGCGGTAATTATTTCTAAGCATCAATACTACACTCTACATATCATATCACCAACCATCTCGCTTTTGGTATTTTGCCACATGTCTCACATCACATAGAATTGCAACACACATCTACTGTTATGTATTATCTAGAGCAGGCGAACAATTATCTCAAATTCATGATTTCTATGCACATGCTTAGATGACATTGTGTTTCAACTCAACACCAAATTGAATTCTAGCTGGATGTGTGGAAATTCCACAGGTGATGAAGCTCTCCTTCAGTGGAGCTGCTGCCATCACTGCTACTCACAACATTATGTACTGCTTCTACTCTTCGTTCATCTGTTCCTGCACCCACTTATTCCGAATTATATTTTTTTATCAATCTATTTCATTTATTCATTATGAATTTCTCTTCAATGCACATTCAATAATGGATTGAGTTTACAACAGTATGTCGATGATACTTTGAAGATACAGGAGGAGAAATATTTATACATGAGCTCGGTTGGTCCGGCAACACGGATGATACAACACGGTTGTGCGACCAAGCGGGCTGGAAAAATGATGGTGTATCTGTATTCCAGTATGTGCACATGTAGCCACAGTTCAGGCCCACATTCATAGCGTAGATATGCGAGTTCAATAGGATTTTGGTAGGATATTTGCAATACAAACTACCTAGGGATCTTGGCTAAGGAGACTTGCCAAGAGCCTACCTACCACGCATAACCTTGATATCCTGCACAGCAGATATAGCTCCAAAGGATATCACGTGAAAGGTTCATAAGGTTGTATGTGATTAATAAGGAAATTAGGTTATCTCAGTTGGTTATGTGGGCTCTGTGATGTCATTTATACAGTCTCACACTGACACTACCCATTGCTAACAATGATAGCATTAACAGCATAAACCGGCATGTACTTCAAATATACATCTGCATCCTTAAGAACAGTTATTAGCAAAATATAATAATGAAATATCGCTCACCTGGGGATAGACCTTTGATAAAGCCAGATCAAAGTTCATCACCGCCAATAGGACAACCAATAAAGTAATTCTATAAAATTCCATTGCACTAGTTTGAACCCACACAACCAATAGCACAGCATCCCAACGTAAATCTTGAATGTGATCAACCGTAACATTGTATTGTATTTATATAATATGGCTAATTCGCTGAAGCGAAAATAAAATTGCCGAGCATACTAGAATTACTAAGCGATAAAATGTGATACTCTACGAATGCCTGGTACCTAGCTCACCGAAATAACATTTTTTCAACGTGTATGTACAACTGGCAATAATAAATGAACAATCCCTAATTTTATTAAGAATTCTTCCAAATTTTGGCATTCCAAATACATACTTACATTGCGACAAACAAATATTCCGGAGTAGCAGATTTCCATTTGATTTACCTTCCATGAGTCTGACAGCAATGATGTATTTTATACCCTTCCTATATATAAACTCACATATCTATTGTCTCTTCTATCGAATGACCCCCTTCTTTGACTGAATATAATGTTATAACCCTGACCCAATCCACAGCATAGTTGAAATTGATTTAATTTGAACCGGAATATAAATTGCTGGCAGTTGATATTCATTTATTTACAAAGAGGGATTGTCCTCACATAGAAATTTCAAGGATTATTTTTCATATTATTAGCAATCCACGGCATGAAATGTGAAACGTCGGCATAAAACCCAGGATACGGTCTTCCGGCAGGGTCTTTATTAGCGCAGCCCCATCCCCAGCTGACGACACCGACTTGCGTCCAGCATGCGGTTCCATCTGCACGCTTCACCTGGAACCAAATTTTACATATAATTAGAGCAAAGGGGTTAAATAAAATTCAAATGTACCAACACTTAGAAAAACAATTATGTATTGGTTGCGACACACAATGTCACCTGTGGGTCACGAAGTGAATTAGTCTGGCAGTTAGTGTTTGGTTTCAATTTTGTCAGGAATAAAAGAGGCGCAAGACCATTGCCAGAAAGTCAGTGGTGTGTTAATCTGTATTAATACCAAGTACCTGTACAATAACAAAATTCATTTCTACCTGCTTGACGAGTGGACCGCCACTATCACCCTGGCAAGCGTCGCTGACAGAACTGCTTGTACACAGCATGCGTGACGTGTATCTGGCCTGTTTAAAACTCTTCTTAATGAGCCTTACACCAAGTACGCAGCTGTATAGAGAGAGAATCAAAATTTAATTAACTGAAAACCAACTTCTTGGAGCAAAACAATATTTAGACATTGATTCCAATTTGGAACAGGATTTAAAATAAAAGATAATCATAATTCAAATCTTACTTATCAACATGAAGAAGTTTCAAAAATGCTTGCTGCAACTTTTCCGGGAAAATTACGGTGTCTTCTTTCCCCGTGCTCCTGTCAGTATCGCCATAACCAGTAACAACGACGTTATTGGAATTTGGATCACTTTTCAGGGCTTTTGCTGAAGAAAAAAAATTATCCCAATATGTTTTGACTAATCAGGCATAAGTCTTAGATGCAAGTTGGTCACAGATTATTTGATGATCTTTATTCTCTGTTTTTTATTCTTGAAAATGGTTCATTGAAATCTCCCTTACTTATTATGAGCTTATTTATAATATTGTGTTTGGTAACTAACTTTTAATGTGCGCATCAATTTCATGTCAGAATTAATAGTTGCGTTGTCAGAATGAATAGGCTAAAATTTGCTCCTTGATATTCGATGTCAAATGGTAAGATGTCTGGTTGAAGTGCTGAATTATTGACAATTGACAGTAGCATACAACCAAACTAATTTACCATCTTTCTGACACTCTGCATGTGTGAAGGTCTTTGTAAGCACTCCATGCTGCATGCTGCTCTTTTGATCACTAGCACCGCACGTGCTCATGCAAGGTAGGCACACAGGCCTGATATGCTCTGTAAAAATCACATCCCGTTCAGCATCTTTATCCACAACGAATTTTCCCTCCATGATTTTCAGGCGACTGCCAATTTTGATCTGGAATGTTTCACAGTTATTGATGGATTGAAAGTGAATGAACATCATAACAACCAACAATATTGTATCGGGCCTATACAGAAAATCATGGATGATTTTCACAAAAGATTGGTGAAGAAAATTAAGGGGAAACCATTTTCAAAAATAATCAGAACATATAAGTAAAACTCAGTCCTGCCTTGTTGGAAGTAAATAGGTAATAAAACTTACCAATGCAATGTCATAATCGTAGTTGACAGTGTTAAATTTTTCATGTTTGACAACTTTTTCCGGCTCATAAAATTGAACATGGCCGGGGTAAACATAGTTTTTCGTCTTTACTTTGGTTACTCCTATGAAAACAAAGAAAATCTAATTAGTGATCAGAAAAAGTTGAAACAGAAGAACCAGAAATGGGGAGAGAATATGATTTTTGTAACCGATATTCAAAAATTAGTTATAGAAGTTAAAATGGAGTTTAAGGTTGTGGTTCAATATCAATATATATTAGGTCTGGGTCGAGTGCCCTGGAGAGTAAGGCCTCTTTGGAATTAATTTATTTCAATATTTTACCTAAGGCAATGAGTAAATATCCTTTCCATTTGCTGTCCTGTGAGAAGTGCACATCGACAACGTGCGCAGCTGTCAGCAACCACTTGTTGTTGATGATGGTAGCGCCTCCGAGCAAATTGCTAGCTGACTGAAAAAAGGATTTTAAAAATGAAACATGCATTTGATCAAATTTCGGATTATCCCTCTATTAGCTTAAAACCTAAATCTACTCGGTACAGATTTCTGCCTAGAAATTGAAATCATTCAAATATAAATATATATCAGTAAAACTCACATCTTTTACGACATTATATTGATTATACATGAGCAAAGCTTGCCATGGCCAAGCTCCTTCATGTGCGTCATTCCCTTTCACGATTCGTTGGAATCCTTGCTTGAGGAGTATTGATCCGATGTTCCCAGCTTGTCCACATGTGCTGTAAGCTGCGAAAAAAAAAATCACTGAACATGTGCTGAACGACAGTACGCTTTTGTTTATTCCATTGGAAAATCGTTTGTGCGTCGCAGTTTACCCACCACTGGCCTGACCTGGAGGAGGCCGAAATCCATTCCATACCTTGTTAGTTAAGGTAAGGTGAATCATGGACTGTATACTTGCATAGTATGTAGTTAGTGATGAAGCGATATTATATAGCAAGACTAAATCTCGTATATGATGTTTCTTTTACTCACGAAGGCACTTAGGTGGTGTTCCCGTCCACCGCCCGTTGGAACGACAAGTCCTCATATCGGTCCCGGACAGCAAGTAACCGCTGTCGCACTTATACTGGACCCTGTGTCCGTACGCACGAGTGGTACCCACGACGTATCCGTTTTCTACCGAAGGAAGATGTTCACACAGAGCGTCTGGATCGAGGCACGACTTGCCACACCAGCCATCACAGGCACACCTCGTACTGGAACCACTGCAGTCAGCGTCAGTGCTGCATTTCTCTTTGCATTGGAAACCTTCATCTACACTGTGCAGATCGCGTTCACATATTATGGCTGCGTAATTGAAATGTAGTTTATTAGGTTATCTTCAGAAGAGTAAGATATATATAGACTCTTATTATAGACAAGGTGTTAGTGGTCCATAGCAGGATTAGTAAAAATGCTATAATTGAGCGTAAACAATATTCAGGAGATTTTTGGAGATTAAAATGTCTTCCAGCACAGTTAGGGTAACAATGCTGTAGATTACCTGAACAGTATGGTTCTGGCTCGGACCACTCTCCTGATGGCAAGCAGATAATCTTGTGACTTCCATAAATTTCGTATCCTATGTCGCAGCTGTGTGTCACGCTCGTACCAGGCTTGTAAGGAAACACACCTGTTGCCATTATATCTCCGTTGATCGGCTTTAGGACTTCACGACAGGTCAGATTCTTGGCTGAGAATTGATAAAATTTAATTTGTGAGGTTATATTCAAAATTTGAAAAAAAATCTATGACAATAACAAATTATACTGTAATTTCAGTGTTCATCTAGATTTAGTGGAGATTTGAATTCTGATTTCTTACTATTCATCACTGTATGTAGGAGCATCAAGAACTAGCTAAAGAATCAGAAATATACATACGTGGAGGGCATTTAGCCTCATTGCACGATCTGCTTTGCCACTTATCCCCAACGCATTTTGATTCTTCAGAAAGGCATTCCCGTTGTCTGTTCACTAAACCAACACCACAAGATACAGGACAAGTGCTCCATTGTGTCCACTCACCCCACTTAGCTGCAAAATAGATAAATGAGATGAAATGGGTGTCCACCAACACAGTTCAAATACATTTCTCAAAGCATCCGAGTATATTTTTAAAGTTGAGTACTGTACTTGAATTTTATATAGTTTTATCAACACCGCACACCCCTGGTATCCCCCAATGCTCCTTAAAAACTCATAATGTCCATGAACCCCCTTTAACCCCGGTGAGGGATGACCAAATTAACAGAATTAAAGATGCAACCTTTCGTTTCCGCCTCTTTTTCGTCTTCATCTTTCGTCCGCTGCACTAGAATCAAGAATTAAAAATTGAAACAAGACCGTGAAACCGCAGGACATTCTTAAATAACCATGGTAATCAAGAATTGCTGTGACACTGAATATTTTCTGACACCAAGGTAGCACAAAAATGAAAAGGTGAAAGAAAAGCGTCATTACCTGTAAAACATTTTTTTTCATTGCATTGCCTATTAAGAATCATTTTTCCTTTACATCCTGGATCTCCAGCAGAACCTCCTGAGCAAGATCTTGTCTTCCACTGTTGTCCTCCATCACACGATTTGGAACAGATGGACCAGTCAGACCACATGCTCCATTCAGCTAATTCTAATTTTCATTGAATCGCATTGTAAAGTTCATGAACATCAACAAAGCAGGGCTACAAAGTCTACAATGGAAAACCACGCTACCTTTATTGCAACCGTGCCCGTTACAAACTTTCGTTTCGTACGATTTACCAGGACAGCTTTCAGGAGTATGGCCAGGATTGCAAGTCCTCAGTCTATAGGTGTATCCTTCTCCACAGGTCTTGCTGCATTGTTTCCAGTCGCCCCACAGACCCCAGCCATCTAAAGAATGTAGGGAATCAGTATTACCTACAATAAGGATAGACAGGGTTGAACTCCGGAGCTCGATGCATCTTTTTTCGGGATATTGATGTATATGAGATTCATAATTCAATATTATATTTATATAGCAATTTAAAAACAGCTGTTCTAGTTCAACAATCAACTGAATACATTTTCAAAATCATTATTTGGTCTCACCTGTACTAACACACAATTTTATTGAGCAACTCCTCAATTGAGTTTCGTCGCATGTACCAAACCGACAGAATCTTGTCCTCTTCTGCTCTCCGTATCCACAACTTTTGCTACATCGAGACCATGAATTCCAAGACAAGAACTTATTTCCTTCTTAATACAGAAATGCATAAAGATTGAATGAATGAAATAATAGTCTTACAGCAACCGGAATGAATGTTGTTGCTGAATATTTACTGTGGGAATTAATATCTTTAGACTATGCTTTATTTTGTTACGCAATATCATTGCACTGGCAGTGCTCAGCTATCAGAGATTAAGTGGAAATCTATTTCATTCATGAATGCTGGATCAAAGTACAAGCACCCTAGAGGCCTAGATTATCTATTTAAAAGAGGGTTATGCACTTGTACGTGAAAAGATGATTTAACATTGACATCTAGCGGTTGAAAATATTTACTTCTTTTAACAGCTATAAATGAATCAACATTGACATATCTAGCGGTTTGAAATTTTTACTTCTATCAACGGCTAAATATGAATTAACATTGACATCTAGCGGATTGAAATTTTTACTTCTATCAACGGATATGAATGAATCAACATTGACATCTAGCGGTTTGCAATTTTTCCTTCACCTAGCAACAGTGAATGACTCCACATTGACATATAGCAGATAGTAGTTTTTAATCGACTCCTCCGCTATAACAATTCCATTGTTACCCCCTATACGTGGGTCATGTGTCCAGTATTTTACCATGGATATGTAAAAGCGCTTGATGGTGTGAATTCAAATAACATACTCCCTCTCAATCTCATATGTAAAGTTCTTTTGGTTGACTGTACGTGTCAGCGGCATATAAAACACCAATGGAACTTCGTAAGGCCGCTGTTGAATTAGTAATTGACAGTAATGATTGCATTTGAATGAAGCAAAAATTACCAACCGCCAGCTATAAATGTGGAGTAATCGTTATCTCCGAGAAATGAAGAAAAAAAAATTATCCGCTAGATGTCGATGTTGAGTCATAGTGATCGCAGTTAGATGTAAAATTACAATCCGCTAGATGACGATGTTGAGTCAATATTTTTGCAGTAACAGTTTCTTCTTTATTTATGAGATTACCATGTAATTAATTAACATGTACCTTAAGCAAAAATACTCAACAATTTTCATATAACTCACCAGGAACAAGATTGCAACTTTCACTCCTACACGACTGGCCTTGCTCTTGAACACAGCTTCCTACAGCACAAGTCCGCTGCCGCTTTTGTTGTCCATCTCCACAAGATTTACTACATACCGTCCATGGTTCCCACTCATGAAACCTGTCACCGGTTGACTCTGTGGTACAAATGAAGTATTCATTCGCGGGCGGAATGATACACGAATATCGAATTGCTTCATAATAGTTTTAAGGGATAAAAAATAGTCAATGGTTCGATAAACATAACACAAACAGATGACAAAACGAATACATAAATAAACTTGGGCCTTGTTCATGAAAACGTTCGTTCATTCTGTACTACGAAAACATTAAATAGATGTTAGATGTCGATCCTCCATAATATTAGTAGCATATTTCTAGTTACTTCTATATAGCAAGATATTACTGAAATTTCTGTCATTAGAAACACAGCACATTACCTCCTGAACACGACTTAATTTGACAACTCTTGGAAGAACTTTGCTGGCACTGTCCCACAATGCAATTTCTGACTCTTTGTGATTCTCCTCGTCCACAAGTGGTGCTGCAAGCTGACCATGGACTCCAGTTACCAAGGTGTGTTGGTCCTGTCAGGTGTTAAAGGTTGGGTAATGAAATAGAAAATAATTCCATATTACGATGTCACAGTGAATATTATACTATACCTGAATCTGTACCTGTAATTTCTGAACAAGACTTAATTTGACAACTCTTGGAAGAACTTTGCTGGCACTGTCCCACAATGCAATTTCTGACTCTTCGTGATTCTCCTGTTCCACAGGTGGCGCTGCAAGCTGACCACAGGCCCCAGTTACCAAATTGTGACGTGATTGGTTCTGTGAGGTGAAAAAGTTGGCTAGGTGAATTCGGAATTTATTATATCACCTATGTAAAGTAGGTAGATAAATGTAGTATATAAACTATTATTATTATTCTCAATAAATTCAGGTATACAGTATTATTGAAATTAGTCATTTTACCAAAATATATATTTGTTATACCTAACTTTATTTTAGTTAATGTTATCATCATTCCCAGTGCATATAGGCTCAAAAGAGCCCTGAAATTTACAATATTACCTCATATATATTATAAATTATGTTATAAAGTTCACCTTTTGAACAAGATCTAGTTTGACACTGCTTGTAGGAATTTTCCTGACACTGTCCCACAATGCACTTTCTTACTCTGTTAGACTCTCCTGGTCCACAAGTTGCGCTACATCTGGACCATGAATTCCAGTCTCCAAGGTGAGTTGGCCCTGATGCATGAACAGATTTGATAAAAACTATTACATATACTGTACATGTAAAAATTCAATCTAACCAAATACTGTTAAAGCCGCTTACTATAATCACGGATTAAGTTATCAATATTACTCGGTCCTAAAACATATTTATATCACATTCATCAGAAAGACTCTCCCATGGCAATCAGTATAAGCAGCGTACATGTGTCTTTTACCGGTACCTACCAGGCGAGACACGACCACAGCTCTGTATGTGACACGACTGATATTGCTCTTGAACGCAATTACCAATGGCGCACGTTCTTCTGCGGGATTGTTCTCCAGTGCCACAGCTTGCGCTACATGGCGACCAATTTTCCCAGTTGTTATACACGATACTCGTCGGGCTTGACCCGCACTGTTCCACAATGCATGAGCGACCTTGCGTTTGTTTGCAACTCCCCACACGACAAGTCCGAAATCTCGTTTGCTGTCCGTAACCGCAGGTTTTGCTACATGGGGACCAGGACTCCCAAGGATTGAGCGATGATGCGACAGCTGAATAAAAAAATGAATTTACGTGAGTAGGCTATGTCAGTACGTAAATAGTCACCTCACACCCTTGGAAACTTCACTTTCCCGAAATTATTTCCTGCACAATGAGATTGCAATACTGCCAAATATTAGCCAGAGAAATAGTACTTACTTGTATGGACACCGAGGAAGAAAATAACAAGAATTTCTAGACCTACGGATTTCATTTCAGCAATGTAAGAATGTTTCTGACGAAAACTACAGGCGAAATCTTCTGCTTTCTGCTTGTTTGCGTCTTGGTTCCGTTTGCTAAATGAAGTGTTGTGCCCTCGAAATGAACGTTTTGTTCAAGTTTAGCATTAAACATTAAGTATGAAGCTACGTATTTTTAATGTTTACGAGTTTTTATTCTTCACCAGAACAACGCCGGAGGCTCCCGAAGCCGACTGCTCGTTAACGTCCGTTATTCGTCCACTATAGCTATAGTTTAAGGCTAACATTTATCTAAACATTGAAATGAGTTAAGGCTTATAAGGTATTTCCTTTGATTTCATATAAAAAAGCAGAAGATTATTAGAAATTATGAAAGACTATTCAAATACCGACAATGAAAAGGAATTAATTTATATAACCGATTATTTCGCCGAATAATTGTTAAAGCGTACAACCGAGGCAATAACAATATCAAAAACTATAAAAATGAAAATAATATTCGATACTGACAATAAAGTTATTTTTAAAATTACATGTACGATGCCTACATGCACGACTTTCATAAGATCGTCCGATGGCTCATAAACATATTTTCGATATTTATTAATTAGTGTCATACGTCATTTTTACGCGAAATTTTAAATTTAAAAGCTAGTCGGAAATTTTTTTCCATTTCTCCCAAATATAATTTTAGAGCATTTACTACAGAACTAGAATTTTAATGTTGTTGCTTTTCTGTTTCGGTGTTATCTTTGCCTCGGGGAAATAACCGGCGACTCTATTTTTAATTCTTATTAGCATCTTGGACAGATGGGAAATAGGGAAAATCCGACGTACTGTTCGGTACTGGTACTACAATTTAAATATCTTGTGAACCTTGGTTTCTGTGTTTGTCACTACCTAATAAACCGAGCTTCTTTGGCGCCGGTCCTGTCTCTCTACTATTTTTTGTCATATTAATAATAAGGTTTTTCACGTCTTACTGTTGTGATAAATGTCAACCATTAAAAATTATTTTGCGTCTTATAAGCAGAGAATTTATTGAACAAAATAATGCATGCATGCATTATAGAAATACTAGCAATAAATCACGGTTAAATGCACGAATGCCGATGTCGCAATATTAAGATATCTTGCAGGATAGAATAACGACGATACCGTGGTTCTGTGTTTTAATGTGCGTTATGACGTCATCGTGCTGATAATCCAAGGTACGAAAAAGGCAACGTCAGTGTAATAACCGGGATATGGTTTCCCAGCGCTGTCTACGTTGGCACAACCATAACCCCAACTCACAATACCAACCTGAACCCAGCACGAGGCCCCATTGCCGTTGGATACCTAAAGTCAATGTGATAGATCTGAAAAGTGCTTTATAATGATGTGGAGAAGTAGGGCGACAAAAATACCTGTTTAATAAGTGGTCCACCGCTATCAGCCTGGCATGAGTCACTGGCACTAGAAGCACATAACATGCGTCCTGTAAACTTGGCTTGCTTAATCTGCTTCCTTATGCGCTGTATGGCACTCATACATCTGAAAATGGTCATATACATTATTGAAATATCTCTAAGCTTAAGTTATACTGGTTTTAAAGTGACTTCATTCGAGCTAAAATTCTATGAACCACTGTAAAAACATTTTGCCATCTACTAACTTTTTTAGTTTGTGAATCTTCAAAGATGCTTGCTGCAATGTCTGTGGATGAACGAATGATTCCTGATTACCAGTTTTTTTCATGGTATCTCCGTATCCTGTGACAACAGCACGTTCTGTTCCACCGTTTTTCAGACCCATTCCTTGTGAAAAAAATAAAATTCAAACACTAGATGGCACCAGCATCACAATTTCATTTGCTCCTTATTAGCCTGTAGCTAAAAAATTTGCAACTCTTGGGAGTAGTCTTGGTCATAAAAAAATCAAACAAAAATAAAATTTCTTTCATAGATAATCTTATATATATTTGTGGAATTTTGTATGTGTGTTCACTACAGCACAGCACCATAGTTCTATCTAATGGGCAGCCTAATAAAGTAGATTATACAATAGGCTTGAAATTGAAGGCCAAGTTACTATTTTAAACTCACTAAATGCCTGACATTGTGCAGCTTTATAGGTCGTCATCTTAACACCATGCATTAGTTCACTCGATCCTCTTTTTGAGCCGCACATACTGATGCAGGGAAGACACACTGGTCTTATGAATTCAGTGAATACTAATTTATCTTCCTTTGCTTGATCGTCCACTACGAAAAGTCCTTGCCTTATTCTGAGCTTCTTACCAATTTGAATCTGTGGATTGATGGGAAAATATTAAATATTCTATGCATGCCAAACCAAGGATTTCAGCATTTAGCTTCATGAAAGGGAGCTGATTGAAAAACTTACAAAAAACAAAAGAAGGCAACTTACCAAGGCAATGTCGTAATCATAATTATTCGGGTCAAATTTCGGATGCCTGATTACTTTCGCTGGCTCATAGAAATGAACGTGTTCAGGAAACGTGTGATTCTCTGTTTTAACTTTGGTAAGGCCTGAAAAATTGCAGTTGAGTTAAGGTTGTTGCATTTAGCGTTCATGGTGAAATTATCTTCTAGCAACATAGCGATGAGAAATGCATATTGCAACCAGATTATGCATCCATTAACTGTATTGCATTATGTATAAGCATTTGTCTAATGGTCAATTTATTTTAACTTTTAACCTATATGGCCTTAGGTCTGTATATATGAATATCCATTATTTTCTAATTACTGAGAATCAATATTGAATCATATCATCTCCAACTTATCCTGGAAAATTTCAAAATGTCAGCCATGAAATAACAGATTGCACTGGAATTCAAGCAAGTTTTATTCTTTATGCTACCTAGTGTGATTAAAAAGTGTGACTTCCAGTCATTCTCTTGTGTTAGTGGCACATTAACCACGTGTGCAGCTGTGAGCAGCCACTTGTTGTTGATAACTGATGCTCCTCCTAGCAAACTGTTGAAGCTCTAAGTTAAGAAAATAAGTGAATGTGAGTTGAAATCCTTATTTAGTAATAATGCTGTGGAAGGGCCATATTATCACCCTATAATGTAGATATTCTAATACTTACATCCTTCACAACATTAAACTGATTGTACATTAGCAATGCTTGCCAAGGCCACGCTCCCACATTTGCATCTTTCCCTCTAATGATTAATCGCTTGAAAGAAAGAAGGATGCTCCCAATGTCTCCAGCTTGCCCACAGGTTCCATAAGCTAGAATAGAAATAGAGTCATAAACATTAGATTGAAATTAAAAAACTACTTCAATAGGCAGGCTTACTCGAACACTTTAGCGAATTACAAACTTTCGTTTCTTCTGCTTTGCCCGGGCACCGACCATCACCGGCCAGACACCTTCTTTCTCTTGAAGTTGTGCCGGAACCACATGTGACTGGGCATTTGGTCCAGTCTGTCCATGGACCCCAGATTTCTTCAGGTAGCAAAGTAGAAAATTAATTTATAAGAGTACACTAAAACCATCCAATCTTTTCTATCTTAAATAACATGATTATAAATTTCGGAATATTTGTTTACAATACTGCCGCTTTCACATGCAGCTAATGTTGTCTTATTCTTGCCAGATAAAAAAATGGCAATATTTTCAATTAAATGATCGGAGCAAGGAAAGGTAGATTTAACACACCTTTTGAACACTCTCGCATCAAACAGAGGTTTGCTTCTTGTTCATCGCCTATGCAGTCTTTATCTGTGATCTTATGTTTATTGCAATCACGTTTTCTGACTACTAACCCAGGTCCACAAGTAGCTGAGCAGGTGCTCCAAAGACTCCATTCGCTCCACTTTGGTCCTGATATATAAATAAAGGTCTGGGGTTGATTGAGGTCAACGGATGAGATGCGATCCATTATTAACGAATAAGATTACAAACAAATGTGCCTATTTTTTATCCTCTCACTAGCAGAGGTTCTAGCTGTTTCCACAATTATGTAGAAACATTTTTTTGTTAAATGACCTAACTTATAGTTAGTTTCTGGAACTCAGTGCCAAATTTGATGGAGATACATTGAGAAATACACTTTTATTGATGAGAGTAAACATAGCATGACAAACGAGAACTAACCTGACTTACGTGGCTTTTTAACGACAGAACCTTTCTCTGAAAAAAATAATAATATCAGTTTACACAACATAAACTGTTGTCTGCTTATTATGCTGTATATATCTAGATTCTTATTTTGGCTCTGTTATAGGATTAAAGGATTATAGGATTATTTTCCCTTTCATAAACACAACCTCCATTTTCTTCTTCCGGTGACCACTGACCATGGGTGATACCATCAAGTCAACAAATACCATACCAAATATTAATATTAATAACATTTTTTAGTCATTAAATTATACCTTGTGAACATTTCCTCTCATAGCAAACTTTTTCATTGTGATTCTTCCCGAGGCATCCAGATTTTCCGAGACTGTCTCCAAGACAAATCCTGGATCTCATCGCCCTGCCATCACCGCAGGTCTCAGAACATTTCGACCATGCTGACCAGGGACTCCACTTCACTGTCAAAGATAAATCAAGTTCCAATTAATAACATCAAACAATGAACTGGTAATAAATAATGTATGTTTTCTACTGATGTTAATTTTCTGCATTTCCATTACCCAGATCTAAATTTTCCGTGAGGTTTAATTAATATCAATATTAACTCCACACGAACCCATTAGCTTACCGATTTTACACCTAGGTTTGTTGCAAACGTTTTTATCTTTGAGACTTCCGACACATCCCTTGTCCCACTGTTTGCCACCGATACATTTTCTGGTCCTGTAAATTTCTCCAACGCCGCAGGTGACGAGGCACTTTGACCAGTCCGTCCACTCGGTGAACTTGACTAAAGTAATAAAGGTGATACAGTGAAATATAATTTTTAGCATCAAGTGAGTGATATTCAATATTGACTCAAGACTGTAGTATTTCGGGTTGCCAACAAGCGTTATAGTACTGGGCTAGTTCATTCATTCTTGAATATTTCAATGGATGAAAAAATCATGTAAATCAATCATATTTCTCTCACAAACATAATTAAAGTTTTTGATTGGGCTGGACTAACTGATTATAGGAACATACCAGTACGACATGGTTCCATGGTGCATTCTTTGGTTTCTTGCGCGTCGCCATAACACTTCCCATCCACACATTTCCTGGATCTTGAAATAGTTCCGGTGCCACATGTAGCAGAACATTGAGTCCAAGGTCCCCAAGGTTGCCACAATCCTTTACCAAAAAAAGTAGTTTTGAAATTGGATGCAAAAGTTGATAAAGCCGAACCACGAATAAACATGATTTTATTGAATATTTTATCATTTGACATTTCACCTTCGCCACATCTGTCAGTGTTACAGGTTTTGAAGTCATAGGACTGCCCTGGGCAGGTTATTGATGGCGATGGTCCGGTAGAACACTTTCTTATTCTGTATGTGTATCCTGAGTCACATTCTTTGCTGCAGTTTTTCCATTCGTTCCAAAGCTCCCAACCACCTGTTGCCAAGAGAATATATATTATAGATCTTACTAGCTGTTTTGAGGATAACTTATTGATATGATTTTCTGATACAAATTTACTCTGTGCTATATATGTCAAGCCTCTTTTATACTAAATTTCAGGCCAACTGAAGAAATAAGCTGTAAACAGGTTAATAAAAAAATCATAGTAAGCATACTTCCACAAGGTTCCTGGTCGCATGTGGTCTGCTGAGATTCATCACATTTCCCTATCAGACAGTAGCGTTTTCTTGTAGATATGCCAGGTCCACACGTCATACTACATTCAGACCACTCTTCCCACTCTGTAAAGTCAGCTGTAAATAGGTAACAATATGAACAGCCAGATAGATATTTTTTAATTTTTAGATATTGAATGGCAACTGCAACAAAAACCTGAGATAAATCTAACAATTATGTACCTGTACCTACGATTATCCCAGAACACCTGAAGTAATGTTAAACAAGGTTCAACTGTAATTATCAAACAATTATCACATCCTTACTCGGACAAGGTTTTATCCTACAGGTCATTGTTTCCGTCTGTACACACACCCCGACATTGCAGTGTCGTTTTCTTTGGGTGATTCCGAACCCGCACTGCTTACTGCACTCTCCCCAACTTTGCCAGGGTCCAAATTTGGAAGACAAGTCTGCAATACATAAAGTTTCAAGACATTTGACATCTCAGTGAGAAGGACGTGGTTCAATGAAATTTTAGATCTTCTAAATAAAAAGGTTAGAGGTCATTACTATATAGCAGAGTCATCATCAGGATGCAGGACATTTATTAGCAAGTATTTCACTGCAAACAGTATTTAGTATTATTTAGTTTTGGAATATATCATCAGGGCATACAATTTTTCCCTCTAGCCTCCTTCGTGTTGCGGGGCTGCAGTTCAGTAGACATTTCGGTGGTATAGTCGTAGACAAAATTGTGTTGCCTGTAAGCCTCATTTTAGAACCAGACTATGATCATGCAAAATTATTCTGGACAAGTCTACTTACCAACTTTTTCACATATCGGTTTCCTGCACAATTTTGTTTTCGTTTCTACGCAAGAACCTATTTTGCAAAGTCTGTTTTTAGTCTGTAGTCCATTTCCGCAGGTAACACTGCATTTGGACCATCTTGCCCATGGCCCATAGCTGGCATCATCTAATTCTGCAATAAGAATTTCAGTAAGCCTACAATTCCTAGCATAGTTGTGACAATATGGTGACAAAAGTACCCGGAGGACATGGCTTGTCTTCGCAATATCTGGCTTGGCTCTGTTGACAATTCCCAGTAACGCATTTTCTCACACGCTTAGTTTCTCCTGCTCCACAGGTAGTGCTGCATGAAGACCAAGGTTCCCAGTTTAAAAACTGATCTGTTGTAACTGTTACAAATAAAGAAAGAAATGTCACAGAAATCTTCGTGAACATGTTCCAAAATTATAAAACTTCTACTAGTATATATCTATTTGCAACTGTACCGTCTAATTCTTTCGGACATAATTTTGGACGGCACGTTCTTTCGTTGAATTCTTCGCAGGCGCCTACGACACAAGTACGTCTTCTGCTCTGAGTACCAATGCCACACGTAACGCTGCATTCTGTCCAGTCCTGCCAGTCCTTGTACAGCAACTTAGCTGGTGGTAGAAAAAAAGCTTTTCACCACAATCAGGTGGAAGTAGTAGTATCACTACAGCTATTTCTTCATGAATTTATTATATAATCGTTGTTTGAGAAATAAAAAGAATCATCTGTGATTTTCATACCATCACCAGGGCATCGCTTCACATAGCATCCTTGGGTTTCAGTCTCAACACAATTTCCTATCAGGCATTTTCTCTTTCTCGATTTATCTCCTGTGCCACAGGTAACACTGCAGGATGACCACTTGGCCCAAGGTTCAAAGTCATCATCTCTTGCTGGAAATGAGTATCAAGCACTATTTTATTGTAACTAGCATTCGCAAAGTTTGTGGAAGTCACTACTCCTGGCCTGGTTAAAATATTTATGCACTGAAGACACCTTAATTTTTGAGTTTTAACATTTTTCAAGGAGCTTCTAGCTTCCCTACCATAATGACAGCCACCGCAAGTGCTTCGGTTCGAACAAGCATGAACTAATTTGAGCGGAACTTACTTTTTCCTGGGCATGCCTCCAGATAACAGGTTTTTTTCATGATTTGTACGCAAAGACCGGCCTTGCAACGACGCTTTCTGGAACGAATACCCATCCCACAGGTGGTGCTGCAAGTTCCCCAATCCTCCCACTCGAAAAACCCACTTTTTTCAGCTAGCAAATAAAGAGGAAATATGATAACGATACTTAAAAATGAAAAACCTGTTGTATGGAGTGAAGTCATATAAGGTGAGCTGTACAAATGTAACATATTTAACTTCAAAACACCAAGAAACTAAATAGATCTTATTTTCATGAGATAATGCCAATCTGTCTTCAGATGGTCGAACAGGACAATGAAACTGTTTCTATACCGGCAGTATCTTCAGGTTCAGGGCAAGTCTTCAGCATACAATTTTTTTCTTCTTTTTCTTCACACGTTCCCACAATGCAAATTCTTTTTCGTTGAGTAATACCAATTCCACAAGTGACAGAACAAGCTGACCAGTTGCCCCACTCCCCAAGCCGCCGAGGCACTATCAAAAATATTGATACAGATTGAAGGCAATTGACTAAAATGAGCCGATTCACGTTACTTGAATTGAATGCAGAAAAGTTTGCCAACCTCTGAGCTATATCATAATAACTCAATGCAATAAAACTTAACTGAAGCATACCTGTCTCTTCAGGACAATAAGCCAGCCTGCATCCCTTTGCTTCTGTCTGTGTACAGATTTTTTTCTTGCACTGCCTCTGTCTCTTGACTGTACCCTGTCCACAAGTGATGCTGCATTTCGACCACGGCTGCCACTCTTCGAAGACTTCCGATGAGTCGGCTAAAATTAGATTCACTGATGGTATGAACAGAAAAATAAGACCAACAGAGTGTTTGAAACTATCTTACAAGATGTTGCATTGCAGCTATTTTCTTTGCAATTTTTTCGTTGGGACTGCTCACAGTTGCCAGTACGACAATTTCGTTTTCGAATAGTTTCGCCAATGCCGCAGGTTGTGCTGCATTGGGACCATTCACCCCATTCATCAAACTTAAGAGCTGGCAAAATATAATTGCAGAGATTTTCTTGCGATGTAAAACGAAATGGCGTTAACTGGGGCAAAGTTGAACAAGGTTCAACTGTACTCCTTTTTTTTTCTACACTCCTATGACGAATTTTTTTTTATATGCTGATGAAACCCTAAAATGACCCAAGTTCGGAGATCAGAATGCAATTGTAACTGGAAATATTAATTGTTTCAAACTTTTACCATCTGATCCAGCAGGACATATTATCTGCATGCACGATTGCACTTGTTCCTGGACACAGTTGCCGGTCATGCACATGCGACGTCGTCTCTGCTCACCGTACCCACATGTCGTGCTGCACTTAGACCAATTCATCCACTCATCATATTCTTTACCTAGTTTATCAAAGTAATATAATTAAAATCAAAAGCAGAAACCTTCCATCATTGCTGTTAAAAATTGCAATAACATTTAGTCATTCTAAATATGGAAATAATAAATAAATAAGGTAATGCAGTATTAAATAAGTATAGCTACATATTTAGTTAGATCTAGTATGTAAATAAATATGTAACCTCCAGATCCGTCTAAGCATTTCTTATCTTCGCAAGATCTAGTCTGTGTTTGTACACAGCCGCCTATGATGCAGGAGCGATGCCGTTCCTGTGTTCCAATTCCACATGTCTTGGTGCAGGCTGACCACTCTTGCCACTCGAAGAACCCCGTGTCTGTGGCTGTATTAAAACAACAATGTTATTTTTAGTATAAGCAATATACTATACTTGTTTTTCTACTGGAGATAGCACTAATGGGGATTCAAACAGGAAAGTGAAAGTATATATAAAGCAAGGTGTGGGAAAGACCAATGGAGATTTCTAGTAAGATAAAGAAATGAAACACAAATATATTCCATTTCGGATAAAATTAGATTCAAGTAAAATATATACAACATGATAAACACCCTTGAAAAAGTGCGACACCAGACCTGACAGAGATAAATCTAAATTTATGTACGTAAAATGGTAGTGTGTTATAGGAGAGGCTGAAAATAGAATGAATTCAATCTCTTAGGTTGATCAAACAACATTGATGTTTCATATACTGTAGCTATTTTATCTCATGTTTACAATTTTATCTCATCCTAATATCAGTATGCCTGTCTCCAAATACCTAGCAGCAAAAGGTTCAATTGGGAGAATAAGAGCAGAAAGAAAGGTAGAAGACCTGCTAGGGAGATAGACAAAATAGAAATTTGTGGAGAGTGGAAACAACACAATTATGGTCGGTTCTCTCCAACAATGATCAACTATTTGGATGATTACATTGACACATTAGTTAGGAGCTAGACTCAGGATTAAACTACCAGGAAAGAGCGACTTAGTTAGCATAGAAAATCTATACATAACCTAAAATTATTAGGTAAATTGCAACATGCTTTTGTGATCGGATCATAAAAATGTCTGCACGATACAAACCAAAGAAAATAAGGTAATAATAATGCTTACATGATTCTGCTACAGCTACTAAAGCTGCCAAAATGCTTACGCAGAGGAATTTCATAGGGAGAATTAAATATAAAGAATAAATCTAAAGGAAAACTCAAAATCTGTCAAAAGATAGTCTGACTGTAGAACGACGCACTCAACAATGATAATCATTAAATCTCACCGGCCGGCATCGCCTGTGACAAAGGACTAATCTGTTCTACTTAGAATCCTGTCTTTTTATGTCACTAAATCGTAATTAAAACTGAGCGAAACAAAGCTTGAATGACATTAGTGTGACATGTTTTATTTTATGTCAGTTTTAATCCAACAATCTTTTGCCTGTAGGCAACGTAACTTAACATCAGCTTTCAACACGAAATCCACTGTTGATCAAAGACAAGACCGCAAATATGTTTAATCAGGAGCGAGTGAGTTGTTCATCTCGCATCTTAAGCAAAAAGAAAAAGCTTAAAATAGAATGTTTTTTGTATGTTCAAAAATTTACTTTCAGTATCATGGAAGTTACTTCGTATGTACATAATTTATTTACCTTTTGCTGTATAATAGTGTGATATACATGATAGGGAATGTAAATGATTCAACGTCTTATAATTATCGTATAAATATATATTTGAAAGTTTGTATGTATGTGTGTCTGTCCCTCTTCTCCTCCCAGATTTGTGGATCGATTTGAATCAAATCCGGTTTGTGAATTAGGATACCAATTAGGGTCCGAAATAGATGTTCTGGAGTCCGGGCATGCTCAGGGGGCACTGGCTAGGGCTAAAAAAATCAACTTCTGCTCTGGTAGTTTATAAATAAATTCATTGGAATTGACATATGCAAACTTTATGGAAATTTGGGGGGTAAATGTAATGCTTGTCGCTATTTACTGTGTCACTGCTATAACTTGACAACCGACAACCGAAAAAGATCCACATACATACAATAGCGTACTAGGTTACTAAGTAAAGAATTTCCTAGGAATCATAGAATACCACAGAGTATCATAGTTGGGATGAACAAACGCAACAACTAAAAATAAAACATACCTATGGAATATCTTTTTGACCTTTAGTCATAGACTAAAAACTGATATTAATCTTTACCATCTATCCAAAAACCTACCTAACAAATGTCAATCTTACTAATTCTGACTACTGCGAAAGTACATATGTTTATACCGATATCTGAAACCAATTCTTCATACAAGAATTCCTATGTTTCTTCATTTTACATACCTATGCATCATTTGACTTGTGACTAAGCGAACAAATATGCAATCGCAGGAACTAATTTTAGGATTACTGACGAACACACCTGTTTTAACCGGAGCAGTTATCTTCAAGTTGTTACCAGTCAGAGGCTTGAAAACTTTCGAAACATATGATTAGGTCAAATTGGTATGTGCTTTTCTTCGAATTGGCTGTAATATATCGAATATAATCTATAAATAAAACTTTGTGTTATATTTTTTATGTGATCTCAAATTTTATAAGAAGAGTTTACAAAGTTACCAGTGATATAGAAATGTGCAATATAAAAAAATATATAACTCTTGTGTATCCACATACTGTACATACTCGTATACACCCTATTTTAGGTAATTCTTCCGAATCTGGAGTGATTTACTCAATTAATATTGATTTATTCAGTAGGCTTATTCTTTACATTTCATATTGTAGATTCCTAGATATATGATTATATTCTGCAAGTCTGAGAGAATATTAATTCAGTAAATTACATAATGCAGAGCCTCTTGTGTACATCTATATTAACGTCAAACAACCTCATAAAATATAATAATGGGAATTCCCTATACACATATTCCTTTACTTATTATCCTATGTGTGGATCTTCATTAGGTTCATCAGGGCATAGGTAGTGATAGCATTTCAACAGTATCCAAACTAATAATATTTTCTCAATATTTCACAACATAATGCGCACATTAAATCATGCACAGAATTCTCCCAGCACAATTCATTAGACATCCCATTTCTAAAGATTTAACAATATGACCCACAACCGCTAAAATCACAAATGGCTTTTAAATTATTCAATGTACTTACTCCCGAAGACAAATATAAATTTTATTACACCTACTTATTCCTTTGTATATGTCTAATATATCTATGAAGGGAATATGATATAAATAGGAAAAAGGCAGTGTTCGTTTACACAAAACCTAAGTAAATATTTTGCAAGAGTCTCATTTGCTGACGTGTGTAGGTAGAGTCAGCGTCCTTGAATAAGAGAGTTCTTATCTATTCTCTTTCTAAGAACTTGTTGGTACCGTAATTAAATAACTCATATGAGTCAAGCAAGATTGGAGGTATATTATAGGGATAGGGATGTACAATACAGCAGTGCTTTTCAAATTTTGATATGAAAAATTCTTAGATAATGTTCAGGCTCAAGGCAGTTTGAAAACCACTGTAATAGAGAATAGTTAGGTATTCTAAAATAATTCCTAACTTAACTAATAGCTTTTAACCTGTTCTATCGTCATCATTTTATACTTTGCCTAGTCATTTTCACAAAGATGTTATATAACGAACAGTTATATATTTCTAAATTACAGTATATCAGTATATCATAATAGTCTAGTACTCTAGAGTCTAGTACATAGACCCAAGCAAAAGCTGACAAGATATTATATGCATTGAGCAGAGGTATTCAGAAGGTAAATATATTGCTTTTTTTAAGAAAGTGTAACCTCCTAGCAATCCAACTCTAGCTATACACCGGCATCAGATTTTAACTCTGAGGCGGGGTGGCGGGGTGGCGTGGAGTTTTCACCAGCGCACTTCTAATTCCACCCGTCGTCGATATAAATTTAAATACATGGAAATTCAGCAATTTACACATCAAAGTCTAGCATTAACAGCAATCCAAAAAAATAATGACTTTTACCATCAAAATAATATTGCATAAAACTATTGACTTCTGGTATATGTAATTCATTGGAATTATTCTAGAATAAATTAACTATTCTAAAACAATTGGAGATTCAAATCTAAAAGATTCTAAATCATGTATCGTACATAGACTATTACGAAGCCAGAGATGCTGCGGAACAGTTTCCTACGCGCTGAGAAACTGTTGCTTCAAGCATTAAGAATTTTATTGGGTTTGGAATTCATTGAGGAACGTGGAAGAGTACCAGCAGAAAACAGTATGCATTTGTTAATTTGTAAAATTGTATCATATAGCAAGTTAATCTGAAGTCTGGCATATGCTGAATGTTGGGAAACAATCCCCACTCAGTTGAAAAACACTACAAGCAAGGGTAATGGTTAGGTCTCAAGTACATGGACCCCAACTCCCAATCAGGGGGTAATTCAGCATTTCAGAGAGGAATTTAGATCACACATTAGTAGATTCGAACTGCTGTATTATATCTATATTATTTGGAAATTACCATCTGAGTTTGACGTCACATTTTTATCAAAAGTCAACTTTGTTAACACTTTGTATGCCATTGTGAATTTTTTCAAGGGGTGCAAATGTTAATCGAGTCATCATTATTATTCCTATTGCCTTTCATATGAATCAAAATTCCGAGGTCAATGCCCTGTTTCTTGATAAACAATATATTTCTGGATGAGGTACCTTATCTCATATGTATACTAACAGTCATCGTGAAACACAATGTATCTATTCATTAGTTGTCTTTACATAAGTATTGATTTTTGTTGACAAATTACTAAATATCTGAATTAAATAACTTAAATTTAATATATTTGTTCCTAGTCTTCAATATCAGAAACGTGGAAAAGATTGTCGTTGGTGACGATGAAAATGAAAGTAAGTATATCTATCGCTTTCAAATTATCTCAACAAGACGCCAATTACCAGCACAGCAATTAAAGTAAAAATCATTTGTCAGTTGCTACAATAAATCAGCACACTACTATCACTTCATAACCATTCCTCATTCACATTCACACATCATCATGTTAATGGACTACTAAACCAATCAGATATACTATAATAATAAAGAAAATCCATGCCCGCTAACAGCTTCAATCAGTCCACGATGTAAGATTTTTAATTGTGTATACAGCATGGCTTCACATGAACAGCCTGACAATTCAAATATTAAGATTCTATCTAGAGATCGGGCACATATTTGAACACTACTAAAAACACTGCCTTTTACGACATTTTTTGACAAACAAAAACACAGTATAGAGGCATATTCATACGCCTTACTGTACACAATTGTTTCAACATTGTAAAATGTACGAATCAGACTTGATCTATTGTTTTAAATACTAACAGTAATGAAATTTTGAATTCAAAATTCCAATATGATTCTCTCTCCCTTTGAAGACTCGCCCACAACAATTGAGTTTTTAATTACCGGTAACAATTTTTCAAAGATGAAAATATTGACATGGAACAATGGTTGAGAGTGGCCAACCTAAAGACCTTTGACGAGGTGAAGAAAGACGTTGCCATACTTTTCCATTTCTTGAGCGAACCGAAGATCCCGCAGACCCCTCAGCTTGTAGAATTTGAATACTACAGTGGGTGCAACATCCTGGTCAATAGTGAATACAAGCCAGATCAAAATTTCATAAACAACGCCCCGAGACAAATCAAAGGTCATTTGGTCAGCCTGGACAAACTGCACAATTCGGTTGGTGCCGAGTGCTCGAGGCATGTGATGCTCCTGGGTCCCGCTGGAGCAGGAAAAACCACACTCGTTAAAAGATACACTAAAATGGTGTTTCTCAAGAAAGTGAAGCAACTGGAGCATGTACGACTTATCATATACATGGAGTTCCGAAAACTCTGTGGCGAAGAAACAATCACTCCTCAAGAACTATTCATTGACAGCCGTTTCCCCGAACTTACAGAAAAAGAAAGAAAGGCCGCTTTCAAGTGGATGAAAGAAAACTCCAGTAAAATCCTGCTGTCTATAGATGGGTACGACCAGGCGACCTGGACTTTGACGGGGAACTATCGCAAAATCAGTTACGAAACAAGGACAAGCATCGCCACCATAATGCATAACGTTTTCAGCGGGCACCTGTTTCCTGACATGTGGCTGTTGACCTCTTCCCGGGACCACTCTCTTTGCAATCTGGAAGGTGAAGTAAGACCACATAAGACCATCCAGTTGGCGGGACTGACCAGGTCCTCCATAGAGAGCCTGGTCAAGGGATACGGCGGCACGGAAGGCGAACGTATCTGGGCCGCTCTTTGCAAAATGAAATCAAGCATTTTGTCTTTCTGCACTGTCCCGGTATTCCTGGTCTTCTCCACGTCCGCCCTTTACGTAGATGACGAAGAGGATCGGCCACCCGACACCTTTTCTGGCATCATGTTAAGAGTTTTGCTCAACCTAATTCATTCACAACACGCTCACAGAAACACCACCGAAGTACTAACAAAGCTCCAGGAGATGGCTTTCAGAGGAACAAAGGTAAACATAAATGTATTATTGGCACGTATCTGGAATCCGTTAAATTGATGGTTTACTGTATTTTATGCTTGTATATAAATGCAAGATTTAATTAACTTCTGAAACGTATCTGAAATCCAATAAATTAGCAGTTAACTGTATATATGATTGATACCCCTCATGCCACTAAGAATAAATTTTCTATATGAAGCTTTANGTAAACATAAATGTATTATTGGCACGTATCTGAAATCCGTTAAATTGATGGTGTATTGTATATATGCTTGTATATAAATGCAAGCTTTGATTAACTTATCTGAAACGTATCTAAAATCCAATAAATTAACAGTTTACTGTATATCTGATTAAATGCAAGACTTGATTAACTTCTTTCAAAAATAATTGGTACCCAATAAATAGAGTTTCTATATGAAGCTTTCTATGCAATTCCCTGTAATTAAATCTACCTGCAGGACATAACATGATACAAGACATTTTGTGTTCTGCATATGCCAATCCCAACAAAGGAAAAAAGGGTCCTTTTTCGCATGCGTGATCTTCGAGAATGTGGACTCCGGTATGAAGATGTCCAGGATCTGGTCATCACCGTGCCAGGACAAACGAAAAGCAAAATATCACAGCGCTTCCTTGAGGGGAGCAACGTGATGTTCTTTTGTCACCAGTCGATGCAGGAGACGCTAACCGCACTGTACATCACCCAAATGGCCCCGGATCACTTCCAAGAATTTCTGACCTCTGAACTGAAAAAGCCGCACTGGTCTGTGGTGCGGAGGCTCATCTACGGGACACTGCTGAACCCGGACACTTCGGCATTCCGCCAAGAACTTTGCAAAGGTATTTCGCAATGTCACTCAACATGTTGTTCGGATTGATGTATTTAGCTGGTTATGTACACAAACAGTCTTATTAAGAAATGACAACATGAATAGGTTAAGCCTTTAGTAGCACCCATAATAGCAATATTTTATTCGTTCTGACACTGGTACGACCTCTGCTAAGCCAGATAATGTTGTCAAAAAGGGAGGCACTACTTGGTACGCAAGATTACAGGCGATGCAGTTTGACGTTAACTGTTGTTTACCATAAGAAAAGCGTTAGCGTGCGTCTATCAAATTCTAATTAATATTAAGTATGATTGACATTGGATCAAATTAGCAAACAATATTTATATAAACCATGATCCAATATAACATTCCTTTCAGCTTTCTTCCACACATTTTTTTGCTTAAACCCATCTAACATCAAACTTTTTTTAAAAAGAACACGAGAAGTATGAAAGTCTCTTGCTTCAAGACAAACAGCAAATGCTACTCGACCACCTTCAAACCATGCCTGAAACTAATCTTGACACATTGTCCGTGCTCTACGAAGCGGGCGAGGGTGCAAACGAAGCCATAGAGGCAAGTGTGGGGCCCATAAATCTTCGTTCAAAACCCCTGACTGAAAGCAGTATGCACATGCTCTCTTTTGTGATGATACGGAGATCCTATGTTAGCGAACTGGACCTGAGTGAATGTAACCTACAGGAATCTCTCATTGACGATTTAATGACGGCATTAATGGGTTCATCAGCAAAAGTAAGTGACTTTAATTTCTACTCTATCAAACACATATACAGGGGATCAGAATAATTAAATCTCAATTAATAAATTAATCACAACCCTACAGACATCAGCAAGGTTCTCAATTTCATGTGGTTCAAGGCAAATAATGTGTGCAAACAACAACATATGTATATATACAGTATTTACCAATAATATGTTACTTAATTTTAGGGTCTTTAATAAATATTATTAAAAAACTTCATGTTGGCAGTGATAAAATACCTTGTATTATTATTATTCTAATTACAATTAAAGGAGCCGGAATCGAATGTTTTGTGTATCGATTTCACAGACCTGCAATATTCTCTATATCTATATCATGCAGCAAAGCTTTGATATCCAAAAGTATAATGCACCCCCAACCATACATTTTAAGTAGTTGTATGATATATAAATACGAAAACTACAACTAAATAGAGCCCTCTTCACTGGTAGATATGCAAGCTCAATATTGGAGGAAACAAGCTATTACATGACAGTGGATTTCGCTCACTGGGGACTTTATTACGACAGTGCAAAGTGGAATCGCTCAACCTCGAAGACTGTAACTTAAACGGGCGATTGATCAAACAACTGACATCATCATTAGGCAATCTACAAAATCCAGTGAGTTAAAAATCGGTCACTGATCCATATTAAATTTACTAACAATAAAGGACAGTATATTCAAAGGGAGTTCTGCAAAACTCCCTTAATCAAATAAATGGTGATGTTTGAGCAAGTGGCTTTTTACAATCGCCACTATAAAATAGGACATTAGGAATGGAATATACTACATCAAAGGTGGCCAAACCACCAATCTTTATTTATTGGCTCGTAAGTATCTGCCAACGTCATAAACATCTTCGAATTCACAGATCAGGACACTTAACATCAGCTGGAATCAACAGATGGACTTTGAGGGATTTGTGGAGTTTGGCTACCTTGTAAAAAGCTGCAGTACAAGAAAAATTATATTACGACGTTGTGATCTGACAACACAACTTCTGACCGCATTCGAATTGTCTTTAGCTGCCACCCGCATGGTATTATAAAATTATTGCTTAATCATAAAATTTAAAGATTTGTAAACATTTATTAAAATCACCACAGCAAACAGCGAAGGAAGAAAGATTTATAAAAATAGATGTTCTTGATGTGAGCGAGAACTACACCTTGTCCAAAGAAGGCTATGGAATCGTGGGAAACATTGTGGGCAAGCACAGAGTAGACGAACTTATTCTGAATGACTGCAATCTCACGCCTAAAGAATTGCTTAGTTTGGAAGAGGCACTCAAGAGACATCGTCCACAGGTTTGTATTGATTCATTGTAGATATAATTGGGGCTGAGTTGGCACATAAAACCTTCGGCTATGGTACCTCCAACTCCTATATATATAAATACAGAGGAACCTCTGTAAAAATCCCAATTTTACACAGATAAAAACTTTGAAAGTCGGTGTAAACAGAACAATGGACAAAGATGGATTCTCATCTCTCGGCAACATCATAAATGTCTGTCAGGTGGAAGAACTTCATTTACGACACTGCGAGCTGACTGCTTATGACCTTTATGGAATGTTACATTCGTTAGATGGCCTAGAACACAAGGTAACTGTAACATCATATCAGGATTCATTTGCGTAGAGAAATCTTGCATGGGGCATATATTGACCTAGTTAGCAGTCTAGGGTCTACCACAAAAAAGGAGCGACTACACAGAACCATTTAAGGTGCAAAGAGATATTCATAGGATAAAAATGTCCACCAAACATTCTTAGATGTCTCTGCTCGACATTGGATGGAACCCTACCCTTGGAGAAGAAGGATGCAGAGTTCTGGGAAAGATCCTTGACAAATGCGACTGCGAGTATTTAGTGATGGACAACTGCAACCTCTCGCCGAGACAGGTCTCCATTTTAAAGCAGTCTATACCGGATGGAAAGGTTAGTTGGTCAGTGACTTACAACTTGCAATTGATTAGGAACTTTTAGATCTGTAACATAGGAACACCTCTGGTTTTTGCAAACATGTCATGTGGGAAGTGGGGATTTTTTAGATTTCTTTTTCCACACAAAGCAATGGTGATAAGGCTGGCGTCACAATAAACCTTTTTTGCAATTCTTAAGCTATCAACATTGGATCTGTCATACAACCCACTGAGAGAAGAGCATATCGATGCAATAGCAAGCTTCTCAAGCAAGATTTCAAGCAAACTAAAACTGAGCATCAACAAAGTGGAAAATTCAAGCGACCAATCATTATCCGACATGTTGTATTATTTTCGCAACACGGTATGACAACCTTTATTTGAATAAATATATACCTAATTTAGAAATACCACAGGAATACTGTACATTGAAGCTAGGTACCGGCTATCTTTTCTCCAATACATACCTCTACATTCTCTGCAATTTTAAAGCTAGAAATTCATTTTGAAGCAGTTTGATTGTTAGAACTACGAGATGCGATTGATATATCCACGATAGTGAAAGAAGTATACAAGGACTCACTATCATACCATAGCATGCCATCTATCACTATCTGTGCTCCTCGATACAGATATAAATTTTTCAGTACAAATAAGTAATTGAAGCGTTACACGGTAAAGAAAAGTATAAACATGGTAGACTATACATTGAACTAGCATACATACACATGTACTTAATACTTTTGAACTTTGAACTATGTACCTCATATCCAAATTGAACAACTTTTCATCAGACAAAACTTTCAGAAGGCAAGACTTGCTCAGTGCAGGGAGCTAAATACAAAATAGAAAAGAAATATTAAAATTGAAATCTTTTCTTCAGGATCTTGAAATAGAATGGCTGTGAAGACATACTGCAAGAATTCAGTCACCAACTCAACAGAGGTTCTCGATGGAGACTCGAAAGAGATGACACAGAAAGCAGAAGAGAAATATTGTGGAAGAAGAATACCACGGAGTGAAATATGAACTTGTATAAACATAGCTGTTGTTAAGAGCTATCCAGTTTCCCTCTTATGTAATATATTTATATACATATATCAATTAAACATACTGGATGTTATTGTTATCAGCATTGTTCATAGCCCTGTAACCTGTATTATATTGAATGACAGTTTGTATTGCAATAAAAGTCAGCAGCCTTCATAATAGATGTAACGATTCTATGAAGCCTTGTAATATACATCACTAATAGTTATGCTGTTATACGATACGAATTATAACATGAATAAATATTTTACAGATCGATGTAATAAACGAGCAGTTTGTATGTCTGTTTTTATAGGAAAAATATTGCATTTGTTAACAGATCTTACCAAATTTGGCACTGAGATCCAGGTTTATCCCAAAATAATGCATAAATGAAGAAAACCTGTATCCGGGGTCCTAGGTACATAGGGGATTAAATCCTGCTTAAGGACTCCCCTAGTGGCCAAAATAGTATGTTATTATATTATTCTCGGCATTAGAGAATTCATACATACCTTACCTGCCTTTAGAACTAAGACTACGCGACATTATAGAGCGCGGACATAAATTTAAGTGTATATATTAAAATGTCACACATCGCCCTGCTTCAGTTATACTGTATAGCTTGTTAAGGAATATATAAGTTCGGTTTTTCGTAATAAAATTTTGAATCATGCTATTTTACTTGGAACTATGATATTATACTTACATTCGCGCAATTATCTTCGTTTTATCATAATATGCTATCACTTGGTTAGCAGACTATGGTTTTATCAAACTATTTATGTTGCGCTCAACGCGTTAATAATAATTGGTAGTCAGAATTATAGTTAGGAAACTTTACCTGCGGTATTGGCTCTAGCGAGTTCAGCAACAGTAGATGCAATCATGCGCGACGAAGTTTCGAAATAACGTTCAAATTTGTAAACAAATCGAAATTTAGCAATATTTTCGGTATTAATTGCGTTTCATTCGTATTCAATTCGAATAAAATATGTCTTTGGAAAAAGTCGAAGAGGAATCAGTGTCTAATCCATTCGGAATTTCGGTTCGGTCGTTAGACAGCAGAACGGGCGACGAATTATCAGAGAAATGTTCCGTAGGTTTGAGTTGCAGCAGTGGCAGGTCCACTACGAGCGGAGGTTTGGGGTCTTCTACGCACGAAATCGTGCAGGAAACGATGAGAGACGTAATAAGGCTACAACAGGACGCGATACATCACATACGAGAGACCGCGGATCGACAAAAATCGGCTTATGTGACAAGGAGGTGCTACGAAGAGGTTGGTATAGGTGGACTGGTCTTATATATGACTGACTTTCTTCAACCCTCTTGTTTCTACCACTTTCCAGCTCTTTCCGAGATATGGACAACCAAAAATTTCTTATTTCATTTCAACTAAATAACTTCTGTTATTCCTCAAGGCCTTGAACAAGTATGAAAATGAGAGACTGGAGCATGAAAAAACCAAACTCCTCCTGGAGAAGCAGACTGAAAAATTTGAATTCGCAGAAGGGGAGATTGATATTTTAACCAAGCACCTTCAAAAAGAGAAGAAAAGCCATGAAGAATTATTGAAATCAGTAAAGGAAAAGTATGTTTTCCTTGTTATACCGTATTGATTACTAGAAATTACTATATACCCTTTATCATCATGAAACTATTTTTCGAAGTCCCACATAGCAGGTGTCATGGTGGTGTCCAGCTACTGGTCGCATATCTAGTTGTCATACCGAATTGAATCTTGTTGAGACCGAATAAAATTCGAATATTAACCTTATGTATAATGCGACCTCCCAAATTGTTACTCTGGTTTAAATATAAAATATTTTATAACCGATTATATATATAATATATAAAATGAAATCTGATTTAAACCATTTAGAGCTACACGAGAGACCAGAAGAAGTGACTTGCTTCACAACAAATGCAACAAGATCAAGGAGACGGTTGAAATGCAGTCGGACGATTTGTCTCTGAAGGAAAACGAAATATCCCATCTGAAACAGAGATTGCACCGACAAAGGGAATCCTATCACCAAACCCTACAAGAATTGGAAATACAAAAAGTTCAGGAAGCGTACATGGCAAAAACATTGAACAGTAAAAAACAAAGGAAGCATAGGAGAGGGATATTGTAACTTGTTCTGGACACACTCTATACATTGTATTTGAAATCATCATCGCAGTGGTTAGTAGACCCTGGGGTCAGCATGCTACATGAACTTTGACACTTAAGATAGCTTTCATTTTCATTCTCTTTACTATATCTTTCACTTGACCATAACAGTATTGCATTTTTATATACTCAAGCAATTGAGCAACGTTCCATGTTACTTTTTCATTCCATTTAGAAATAAAATGAAACAAAATTCAGCATACATTTTGAAATTCTGTGACCCCTCAAGGCAATTTCTGATCCCCAATACAAATGACAAACCATGAGAAGATGTCACATACTGAAAGATATCACTTATATATTTTCACAAATAATAACATTAGCTCTCAAAATCACATGTGATGAAAAGTTGACAAAAAAAACGTTCATATTTTCGTGAAAAATCTCACTGAAATCACGGCAAATACATTCGGCTCACCACGGTATGTCACAGTGAAACGTCATTCTAAATCACGAAACTTGAACATAGGAAATTACCAAGCAAGATCATAAACATTACAGAGAAGCTTGTCAAGTAGAATCACAGTAAAAATCACAGCAAGCATGAGTGAAAAACACTTTTNCATTGTGTAGGAATTAACTCTACACAAACCCATTGAAATACTATTTCCATTACACGATGACCACAAAAGCTTAGTGCTATAAAAGTAATAATAAAACCTAAGGTACTTGAATCACTACAAGAGCACATCGATACAGCTGAACAATGAAGCCTTTTAAACGCGTCGACAATACAATACGCTCGCTGTTAAATTCCTAAATGAAGGACACTCGATCGATGCCTTCGTGCACGAGTTTAAAATAAGATCAATTCGAGTGTATTAACAGTATCCACTCGAAAGTAAAAACTGAACGCACTTGAAAAATATGAACTAATTCTATACACTATAACGCATTCCCCTTTTCCACATATGGACTTAATAGGGGACTAAATACATTACTTTATGAAAACAGTATGTACTTAGTGGTTACGAAAAGCAAATAAATGGAAACTAAAGGCAACAAATGCAGCAGGGAAAAATGAATTGGTTCCAATCATGTTGTTAAAGCAATATAATGGTTCCTAACCTGGGCGCTGATGAAAGTAATAGTGGGGAAATGAAGCTGTGTTGGGGCAATGGAAAATATCTTTCGTACCACAACAGATTGAGAGGATCATTCAACAAGAGAAATGTAAAGCAGACAAATATTTGATATCTATGTTTGAGCAACTAATCATTATACAGTAGATTCTATAATTAGCCAGGTAAATGAGTAAGTTAAAAGGATGCGGGGAACCAAAACACTTTTCGGACCACTTATCTCTGTTTAGCTTTGTTAAGATATTATGGAAAAAACCATTAATCGTCATTGTTAATTCAAACTGCTGTAGCAATTAAAGCAATAACCAGCAATCATGTCATGTAATAATCATTGTTAGATATGGTTATGAATCTATGGACTATCAAAGCCTGAAAGTTTAATCTGGGTAAAACACAGGGGTTCATAATTGAGGATGTACTAATGGAGAATTTATTACCACTTGAAGCGAAGTCTGAAATATTGGAACTATTTCAGAATAACTGAAATTATGTGAAATACTTGCAATTCAAATCTAAGAATTCAACATTCCATACTGTACATCCCAAATCATACTACTACTTTATAAAATCATAATCTTTCCCATATTAACTAGCTATAAAGCTAATATATATATATACTGCTTGACAATGCGGTTGCATACAGAAGGCGGGAAAAGTTTGCGAACGATACTGAATGAAGTTGAGAAAAATAAAAAGTTACATGGAGATAAATTTATAACTCTACTCCAACTGTAATTCCATCATACCTCTATCAACTTATCTTATATGTACTATATATGAATAAAAATATATATTCTCTATTGTATATGAATATTTAGAGCACCATAGGGTGACTGTCTTTCTATATCTATACATTTATGCTGTTTGGCAAAAAAATGTATAAGAATTACAGGGACCTTTTTAAGATTTTCAATAACAGTAAGCATTTCACAATGATGGGACTTGAAAGAGACTCAAAAATTATTACGTAAATCTTTCGAAAAGTAATTGGTAAATGAAACAATTAGGTACACAATAGGAAAACATCTAGTAGAATCTACAAATTATTTAAAAGTCATCTTAAAAATTGTAATTAAAAAACTTGCTGGAATGATAAAAATTCGATATATTATACTCATTGATATTGAAATCTCATTGGGAGGGAGAAAATGAATACAAGGAGATAGGGTCAAGTGTATTGGCAGCGAGGCGATCTCACGGGTTGCATTTAGATCTAGTTGGAGTACGTATATGCGGTAAGGGGTATAATCTAAGTGTACAGTGATATGGATGCAGTCATCAATAATTAAGGGTGCTGCTCGGAATCGAAATATACAAATAAGTAATTATTATTACTATGAAATTAGTATTATATGGAGAAGAATATAAAGACACTACAGTGTAATTATGGTCATGACACTGTAGGTTGAATTCAACTACTTCAATCCTGCACAACTTTGATGAATACGAGGGAAAAATAATTAATCTATAAAAGGCATCTCATTCCTTATAAAGTTATTCCATATGTATGTCTTCATTCCCTCGCACACCTCCAACGATTCGCTTACCTTTTTTTGCCAACTTATCTCTGAAGAGAATCAACTGTTTTATGAACAACTCCAATTATAATCCCTTATTAAACTCATTCAACAACAGTCCAATCTCATATCAATAAATGAAATGAAGTAGGCCGAATTATAAATTACTGGAATTGCCTACCATTTTTGACAAGATGCACCAAGTCCATTGAAACGCCTACCCGAGCTATGGCGGGTCGCTCTGCAAATTAGTATATCGGTCAGGAACACTTTATTATGGAATTAAGTAAAGAAACCAGGAATTAGAATCCTTTAGAATGGTGTGTAATGGGAGATAGGCCATGGATTTCAATCAGCATAGAAAGGTGCATTCATATTCACCTGTATTATAAATAATTTAGGATTACCACTAATGGTACCTTGGAACACAGGATTCACTTGATTTCCAGTATTGAAGGGTCTTTCTCCAAAACGCTGAGGATAATTTTGTCGAGGTATTCTTTAAGCTGTATGTTGACTATTTCTTGTTTGTGTAGCGCTTCCACAACTTCGTCTCTAGTGGCGGACGCCATCTCATCCCCTATGGACATAATATTCGTTTCGCCTATCAGAGTTCTGGCGTCGACGATGTTTCGGGCCAACTGGACGTTGAGATCCTCGTTGGTCGACTTTAAACGTTCGTTTTCTTGCTCCAAATCTGTTAGTTTGGCAGACAGAAGAGCCGCACTCGGCGACTGGTTTAAATTGATAGACGAGAGACGTTCCACCAACGCTGATTTGTCTGCGTGCACTTCCTGTATTGAAAACGATATCCTTTTTTTAGCTCCATATTTTCAGGAAAAAACATGGATTATACATGGTAAAATAATCCGTATTAGGCAGTATTTGTTTGGCATTCTTCTTACGTTTCCAAATCCAATGGCTTGTATGCGGGAACCTTAGAAAATTATTATTACCTCTAACTGCATTCTCAACATTTCCATATCTTCTTGCATGGCCACCCTCTCCTCTTCCAAACGCTCACGCTGGGCGTTTGTCTGATTATTGAGGTGCCTGTATTCTTCGTTTGTTTGCATAACCTAAAAATGTTTTTTTTAATCTTCAACCTCTAATTCTTACTAATAAACATCTATATTTTACAAGCACAGGTGCAAACTTTATTTTCCAGGAATCACAACTATTAAAAGGAATTTTTTTCAAAAAGTAATAAATACCTGCGCAGTTAAACTGTCGACTTTTGTAGTGAGGGAGATATTTTCTTCTTTGTGCTTGGACAACAGTTCTTTCGTGTCATGTATTTCCTTTGCTAGTCGAGTGTTTTCTTGCTCTGAATTTTTTAATTTGCCCTGCAAAGATGGTAATCTCGTTGTTATCACAGATGAATACATTGCATCATAGGTGAAATTTGGTAAATAGAAATGCTATAAAGAATGTTATTCCACATGGGATGTAGCCATTTTCACATATTATTACGCAATGTTTTATTTTGTTCATAACAGTAAGATACTTACCGGTACCTGACCATAAAGTGCTTTATTATATAAGCTTTGTTTGTTTCTTATTATTAAATCCCAGCATGGATAAATAACTGACAGTAAAGAAAGAGCAAATATTGATACACCTTATGTTAGAGCTTTGTCAATAAACCGAGCATAATTTCAAAGAACATACTTTTTGTAGGTACCTATGTATTGTACAGAAAGTTTGCGATGTGCTATATATGTTTTCTTTTCTATGTGAATATCTCTTAACTATCAATCTGGGTTCATTGGTAACAGTAATTTATATCAGATGCCCTTTGCAGAGCCAGATTAAGGCGTCGGGGTTCATCGGCTGCCGACCAAGGCGCCCCGTAGTCCCATAGTCAGCGATTGTGCAATTTATTTGGTTCAAGCATTATTACGTAAATCCTGCAATGGCAAACAGGATGTACCACAATTTTGCAGCTACCTTGCAATCCTATATGAAAACATCTATATCGAAACTATTGAACTGTACATCTGATACAACAAGAGATACTTGAAACCACTCTGTGACCTTTAAAGCATCATAAGACATATCAGATTCCAACTTAACTAGGTAACTGTTCTATAATTAACAAGAAGTATGTCAAGAGGTTAAGAGTAAAATATACACTGATATCATATGTCTCTTGTGACTACTAAATCGATTTCATGAAATAAATTCTGGTACATTTTAATTGAGTGAAAACTATGCACTTGAATGAGTTGATTTTGAGAAGAGGTAATTTTAATGACAAAAACCCAGGTAAATATGCTTTCTGCCCTTTTTTTAAAAACTGATTTGTCTATAAAGTAAGTTGTTAATTTTCATGTACTTTCAGGTAAAAAAATAGACTTATATACGGTATTTCCAATTATAAAATTTGAAACGAATATTTGTCAAACCTAATGAAGTTACCTTTTCTACTTCAATTAACAGCTCATTTTCCCTGGTTAACTTTGACCTGATGTCTTCCATCTTGTTTTCAAACTCCTCCTTCGTATCCTTCATCTTCATCAAGGCATCAGTCAACTTCTCCTCTAGGTCATGGTTTCGCAAGGCGAGCTGCTGCCTTTCGCTATTGGCTGCCTCGTACTGGGCCTGGAGGAGTTTGTCTTCGGTGAGTTTTGCAACATGATCCTGAAATGATGAGGTGACACATTTAAATAAACAAACCATAAATAAATGCTACTAGCATTGTCCCCAATATGTCTCTCGACTTATATTACTTAAGTATAAAAGGTGTCAATTCACGTCTTATAATAATTTTATTGAGCAAATACTATACGGTGTGAATAAAGGCTGTAACTGTTAAATGACAAAACTCACTTGCAAAATATCAACTTTTTCGGACAAGTCCTCTAGGTCTGACGTAACAGACGAATTTTCGTCATGTAGGCTCCCGTCTTCTGCCACGTAACTAGATGCGGCTGAACCTGCCCGCATCGGTAGACTGTGATTACGCCTGTGACTTCTTCGCATGCTCCCATGCCTTCTGAAGTTGGACTCCTAAAACAATAATATTTTCTGTAAAGTTTTGGTACCCAGTTATTATTGATCAAGTTTTAGGATCAAACATGTTTTCATACAATCTTCATTATTAGTTAAAGAAATACTAAAAAGGAAGTCATGATCAGTCTGTTAAAGCTAGTGCAGTGGTTACAAACAGCAACGTCATAAAAGTTATTTAAGAAAAATTTTATGACGTAGTTACTGGAAACGAGACAAAATTGACGTAATCAAATGAACCAAAATTCGGTAAAAATAACCTGAGGCAAACTGAGCTGTTCTTGCTGCCGTCGAGGTCGTGACGTGTAAGGCGATTCGCCGATGGCTTCAAAGTTTTCCATGATGTCATCGCCGTTCACCGAGTAGGCCATGTCATCTGCATCGGGCACGTCGTATTCGTTGTATGTGTTTTCTGGGTCTGAACTCAAGGCGTCGTCCTCTTTACCACACGGCGTGCTCGTCAGTGTTTTAACAGTGCCTTCGAAGCCGCCGCTGTCTTCATCGTCGGTTGAATTACAATTCGGATAAGAGTTTTTTGAGCGCTTTGGTTGAAAGTGTTCAGATATAATGTCTGTGTTGTTTTCGTACTCTAGTTCTTCGCTGCCTTCTTGCAGTTCGCTTATAGCTCCCTTGAATTGCTGAAACGATATTCGTGGCGACCTGCATACAATATTGCATTTGACAGGGATATAAAAACATCTCGACAACTTAATGATTAACAGAAATACACAAAGGTGCACTGCAATGGATGCAAACCAATGCTATTATGAAACTGGACTGATAAACTAAAATTCCTTCCTCGAATGCAACCCAAAATCATAACTCTATTTTACGATGATTTATGGTACTTTCTTACCTTCACAAGATAGTTTTCCTCTACTTATTTTAACGTTCATGGCTATTTTTAACAAATGTTATAACACACTTCCTGTTATTAAATTTCACAGTATCCTAAACATTAGACAATTCTCTTCCATAAATATATACAGTGGAATGTACAGCAGTTTTCACCATTAATTGGTTCTGGGAGCAGGTCAAAAAAACAAAGTTTTTCCCGGGAGCAATGATACTTATAATAAACCCCTATAATTACAAAAGACAAAAACTTCATGGCAGTAGGAAAATGAGAAGATAACTAAGGGATTTATAATATACCACTACAATTTTATTCCAGTCATTGCAAAGCTTCATAGGCCTTTAATCAAGATCTACTATGGTTGATACAATGCCAAA
Organism: Halocynthia aurantium; assembly: GCA_013436065.1. Taxonomy (NCBI): domain Eukaryota; kingdom Metazoa; phylum Chordata; class Ascidiacea; order Stolidobranchia; family Pyuridae; genus Halocynthia; species Halocynthia aurantium. The sequence continues at coordinate 16,309 of QXVX01001934.1, read as the reverse complement.
TTTGTCAACTGAATTCCCAGTGGAGAAGCAAACTCATACGGACCAAATAGGAAACACATGGGAAGCAATAGTCTCGCACATTATATTGCAGTATAAATACTTTCAGAAAGCGATGCTAGTCAACAAGATCTCTACTAAAATACATCACAGATTACAGATTTTTTTATTTTTTTACCACTGACCAAATTGAACCTAATGATTCTGTTTAAGATTCATTGATGGTAACTACGAATAACTACGCACCCTAAAAGCCACTATTAGCGAGAAATATTTAACTTATATCTGCCTTATATTGGCAAGGGTAATAAAGAGCTCATCAGATGAAGAAGGGATCAGTGTCAATGATAAAGTTCAAAATGAAACTGAAAGGAACTTTTTAATCATCTTGGTATTATCAAATTTAAATTAAATTTACTTCCTATGATCATTTATTTTAATATATATTAGTAAACTTTTCATTTTGTTTAATCACCTATCAGATCAATATGAGGTTTCATATACAGCATATAAACACTCAACTATCATCATGATCTTGTGAATTCTCAGTAATAAAGATGAGTATTCTTCGAAGTGTACGATGCTTAAAGTCTTACAATCAATATCTATCAGACAGAAATTCAAAGCAAAAGGGGAAATTTTTATTAAAATATCTAATTTTGTGTAGTACTAAAAGCCACTGCGTCACCATGATACTGAGAAGAAAAAGGACATTTATTTACTGTAAATTCAACAAAAAATATATTTTCAGTCATACATTTGCTGGATTTACATTGAGCATGAGCTTACATGGTAAAGAATGGTTGAAGGATTTAAAATACTCCTAAATGTGAGACTATGCTTAATCGACTTAAAACATGCAGAGTTGGATGTAAAGTTAGCAATTTTCTGCTTTTCCATCAAAAGAAAATGCTTTGCTTTTTTCTAGGGATGGTGTGGGTTTTCTACAGGGATGGGCATGAGGTCTGCAGTCAAGCTGCACCAATAACAAAATCAATCATTCGTAACAGTTTTGGTCACAAAATCATTACCCCGTGATCGTTATATGGTCCACACCTTCATTCATCAACATTACCATAAAACCAGCAACGTTGTCCTCTCACTATGCGCTTAGTATGTTGAATGTAAATTAGGTCAAGGTTTAATAACTCACCTTTTCGGATCTAACACACGTTTTATCGTATCTAAGTCTTGGTCGTTTAGTAATTCCGAAAGATTGTTGATCAGCGAGTTCGTTAGTATAAATCCTTCATTGTCCGGGCCACATAGCTCAAACACTCGCTGTAGTTCGCCTCCATCAGCCATTGACAGCAAAAATTTATTAAATTTATTAATTTAAAGCTAAAGAAGTTATTAAATCACAGAAAAGAATAAAATTTGTGATATAAATCAATAAAAATTGGCCGTCAGAAAATAAATCGGAACAAGGGGGCCAGAACTCCAAGCGGGCCAGGAAAATGCTAGATGAAACAATTAAAACAAGAAAAACCTTCGCGAAAGGCCCAAAGCATTCTCCGAAATACTGTACAGTACACGGCATAGAGCTATAGTCCTTGTCTAAATATCAAATGTTTTATGAGTGATACTTAAACAGCTCTTTTCTGGCAATATCTTAAATATAACTATTAAAATCTGTCATATGAAGTTAAGACGTGCGAATGTGTAGCGTTTAGCAAACAAAATAGATTTCTGGCAATACGTGTTCAATACCCAAAAGAGCCAGAAGGCTATGACGACTCTCGAACCTTTCTTACCGTATTAAATACACCTGGCTACGGAAAAGAGATGCTCAGCTTGTATCTATCAAAAATGTTCGATATAATTACCGTCAATTATCTATCTATAAATACTCCCTGTTCCTAATAACAAGTTATATTATTATCGCCCATCGCGTATTCACGGTTTGTTATTGACTAACTGTTAAACTACCTTTTAGCCTTTGTTAAGAATTACCTGAGTTCCCCTGGTAGTGATGATGATCGCCTCAGGGCAGACGTCTACTCAGTTTACAGTCCTAAATATAGGCTTATGGTTACGATACTGATTTCGTTAATCCTTAATTGTTCATATATACGACCAGTCATGTACATTTCTTCCATCTGAAAATATCCCGCTTTGTAAACTTTGAAATAAACATAATACTAATGGAACCATGGATAGATAGTGTAAAGCAGGGCTGAGGACAGGGATTCACCAATTAGTGAATAATTTTTCATGAAATTAATGTTTGGATCTGGAATACGAGTGTATAGATAGACCATACGTATTTCAAACATCGGCTGCATTTAACAGGATGTACTACATTTTACAGTGGTGTAGGGGAGGTTATAGTTCAACTACCAGCGAATAACTAAAAAATACTTTTTCTCACACAGTTGGCCGCCAAATGTCATGTAAAATAGTGTACAGACGTATGCAGAGACTGTGATGAAACAGTTTTAATAAAATAAACACTTGAAATAAAACCTAATTGTTTGCTCGTAATAAATCAATAATTCAACATTTTCTTTTGTCTGGCTACCAAGGTAGCCAATCCATACACCGCTTGTTCCTCACTGTAAATCAGACACAACAAAAACCCCGTAATAGTACCGCTACTGCAGCATCTGGTCAGCGCAGTGCTATACCGCAGCTACACCCAGTTGTGTGTTCGATCACATTCTTACCTACAACCAATATACTACACAGAATGGATGAGAAAATCGCAGTCGTATCACACAAAATCCTATCATTATATGATATGTGCTGCTTATAAATATTATATTTACTCGCAAATTAAAATATCAGCAATTCCCTCCCACAGATAAAGATAAGAATCTGATAATTTCACTTCAAAAATTCAATTAACCTTCGAAATAGGAAACCGAAATGCCTAGAAAATATCCGGGTTGATTAAAATCGTGCAGGTACATATCTGGCTTATCCCAATACGATATAGTCCCATAATATTCTACCGCTCCTCCTGTCAAACACTTGTTAACATTCTCAATACTAGTAAACGTACTAACTGTAAAGTTTTCGGTCATATGTTTGGCTAATAGCGCTTCAAAAGTACATATCCTGAATGGTTCACATTAAATGTGTTTCTTAGGACTATATTAACATAATACAATTGTTGACTCAATCTGTATTAAAGCAGAAAGCACAATACTGTACACACAAACCCAGCCTCAAGCAGAATAAACGGTCTCATGATAGTATTTTCCCACAACGACCTTCGCAAAGCGCAACCTGTTCTACCTATGAGCTACCTTTCAGCACTATCGATCTCCTAATAAACACTAGCACCGCTTTCGCTTTCACAGAAAACAACCTTCAACCTCACATATTGCCTAAGGAATATAACTTTATTTATCGTAAAGAGGTGGTATTTATTTTTCCACGAAATCGTGTCACAAACAAGTGAAAGGCGAGACAATAACACACTGATTCTACTGCTCAAACAAAAGTTATAGCCTGTAGTACCGCAGGCATCTTCCACTACAGAATGAGATACTATACTGCTTTTTGATAATACCATTCTACATCGTAGTTCTTTCAGTAATAAAAAAAATCAATCGGTACGACTTCGTCCGTCTCGCTGCCTTTTGACGTCAGGAGAGAGAAACGTAGGGAGGGAGAGGAAAATAGTGAATACAAGTGCGTGACGTAATTGATCGCTGGATTACTAGATATAGATCTCTCGTGTGTTTTGTTGACATGTCGCCATAACGCCGTGCGTCTTTCATGACTAAACCGTTATCATTCTATTCATCATCATAATAAGACTCGACAGTAACGTTCACTTTTATATCGACACCATTGTAAACAGCTGGCTTTTCAATTAAAAACAAGACCACCGCTTAGTTATCAGAACACCACGGCCAAGCTGAGATGGCCCTGCGTTAAAAGAACTGAACTATAGTTAAATGACGTCAGCCACGTTTTATAGTTACAGTATTATACAGTTTATTCATCGTTACTAATTTGGTAATTTATCAAATCCGGATCCGCAGAGAATTCTGGCGATCCTGATATTAAGGCAGTGCCAACTATTATTTGTAGGGGTAATGGGCCTATGGGAAATCAGAAGTATTAATTACATTCCACATAACCTCTGGAACCTCAGAATGCAGAGCCCTACATAGAGTAAAGGCTGTCCAGGTCCATCGAGGTCTCACCTACTGTTATATCATCGACAAAACGAAAAGAATGGCAGGACCCAGATCTTGAACAATAAATTCTAGAACAATGTACAGTATAGAATTTATATTTTACTAATTAAAATTAAAATAATTATTAAAGAGTAATTGAAAATAAACATGCAAACGATCTCAACATATTATAACACAATATCATCATCAGTCAAGAGCGACAATATATATTTAGCGACACTAAAAATACGAAAATTGCACAAGGTACTTTTTTAGTTGTCAGCCTTAAGCTACTGAGCTCTCGCCGGCTTCTCCATTGTCAATACCATCTCCTCCCATGGAAACTTTATCCTGGAAAATATTACATGTCATGGTTTGCTATTCTATTAGTACAACATTGTATAGGGATTGGCAGCAATGATAGCAAGTCAAGCTTGTTAATCTTTCTACAAATTTTGTAACTGCATGAAAATTACAACTGAACTTTTCATGCTTTCACTTGTGCAATTTTTTCTCTCATCATTTGAGGGCTTGCCTGACTTTAACACAAAATTATTGTCTACGGTACATACAATATATACAATAAGTTATGTACAGCACGGCGGATTGGCAGGGCAGTTAATGAGTGAGGTGAAATGGCATGATTACATTCACCTAATGTCTAACAGAACATTGAAGTGAAAAATAAAACACATGAAATGGAAATAAATGCTCACATTAACAAACATGATTGGATTGTCAAAACCATCCGACGATTCTTTGGCATAAGATTTCTTGCCGAAACTGGGCACGGTGAAGGATGTCGGCATGGCGGGAAGTCCTCCTTTGCGATAATAGTAAAATGAAATTCCCGCAGCCGAAATGATGAAAAGCACTGCGATAATAATCCCAACTATGCCTCCCGCATCCAGGCCGCCGTTACCTTAAGAAAGAGGTAAAGGAAAGTAGTGATAAAAATGATAGTGAAACTGGCATTTTTGTGGTGTCATATCTTGAACACTTCCTAATCCATTACACCATGTTACATTTATTTTCTGGCCTTCCTGACAATAACGACTGCTAACAGTATATTTGAAGAAAGAAATATCAGCAACCCCTTGAATTAAAAATCAAATCTAAATCCAGATGTATGCATAGAAACACCCAATACAATATGAAATGCTAGGTGTCTTACCACCATCATTAGGCACCTGCCCTTGCGTGGTGGTCCGTGACGTAGTTGCTGTAGTTTTCTTTGTGGTAGCTGTACCCACGTTCGGATCTGTAGAATGTGTGCTGCCAGGTGGAGGGGGTTCTGTGAAGGGTGGTTTGTCCGTCACCGGCGCGTTGTCTGTGGAAAGGCAGTGAGTGTTATTCAGCAATAAGTGTACTCTTTACCAAGCCCGACTTATAATTCTTACTTGAACAGCATTGACGATTCGTCGGGCCGCCACAAAGTCCGTTGTAATAAGATCCAAGGCAGTAATTAGAATTGTACTTGCAAGTGCCAGATATGCTGCGGCAGGGACCATCAGCTTGTTCCCAGTCATTGATTTGCTCTTCGCCTAATAAATATTTGACTCTAATGATAATTTTTCTGTATTTATAAAGACCCCCTACTCAAACTGGCTATTGAGCAATAAGCACAGATCATCTTAATAGTCGAAAATGTTCAACTGTAGTTGGGCTCTGTAAAAAATAATATTTACATGTGACGTCATTTTCACTGCATTCAAAACAGCAACGCTGATCGCCGTCTCCACTGCACAAGCTCTGTTCATACCCGAGTTCACATGTGGTGTGTTTGTAGTCCTTGCAGGTACCACCCTTTTCCAAACATGCAGCGTCAGCTATAGGTAAAGCATATAAAAACTCAAGTACTTGTATTATAAATTCAAACTGAATTTGCTATGTTTCAGTGTTAAAAAATAAAAGCTTAGAGCATGAGCTCTAATGAGCTTATTTTCAACGTAAACCGTACTGCAAGCAGTCTACCCTAGAGTCCCTCAAGATATTAATATTAAAAAATTTTTACCTCTGGAGTAGTAACACAAAATGCCACCAGCATCTGCTGGATCCCAGCAGCATCCACGCTCAAGACATTCAAACTCATTGATGCCGTTGTAACCACAATCTTGGCGTTCTTCACTGGGGAAGGTGCATTGGCTGTAACCTATATTGAAATTGTAACTGTATCATTTCATTCTACCACTGGTGGTTAAATAGTTAGTTGGCATCCTCACTTTTGTGTTTCTTGCATATGTATTGTCTTGCACCCGTACAAAGATTATCGTTCCACAGTCCGGAGATATACAATTCTGTACACTGCTCCCCAGTTTCACCCACGTCGTTTGGTTCATTCGTCGCCCAGTTGGTGAAATCTAAGGGTGTCTCATCAATCCATTCCCATCCACCTGGAAAATATCAAAATTAATGAAAAGGGTTCAGCCCAGTTCAGTGTAGTATTTCAGCATCTGTGAAGTCTGGAGTCAAGTCAAGTGTAGCTCATAAAAATGAAAAAAAGAATGAAAGAAAGACTCGAGTCAGGTCAATTCACATTAGGTCAATTCACATTGAGTCCAGAGTCATACTATATACGCATCCACAAACTCAATATAGAGTTGCTATAGGTAACCTAAAATGTACCAACATACTCACCCCATCCATTTCTTCTGAGTCCAGTCCAAACATTCTGATTGTTAGCCCATACTCTTACTGCTTTGTTCTCGACATCGCTGTGAATACTCACAAGGTCACTGGTTCGTTTTGAGCATTCGGTTTGTGCATCACCCCATGTACGTGAATCACCTAAATGAGAAAACTTGCCATGACGAACATTCAAAGACATTGGATAGAATGTCACACTATGAACTATCATAAAACAGGACCTGCCGAGTCATTGAGAATATAAACCTATGAGACAATGGTTCATATAATTTATACAATTATTTACACACATTCGATGCCCTAACGTGCTCAGTGATTGTTAATTTTTTTTCATTATTTTTCATATGAAAATGAATATGGCAAATGAGAACAATATTTTTTATATAAATATCATAGTTAACTTCGAAGTGCAAAAGCAATTTAAAAATTTCCACTACCATGTGGAAGACCATGGATAAAAGCAAGTGTCAAAAGTATAAGCTAAATGACAAGGAATATATATACAGTACATGAAACCTTGTACCTGGTGTTACTCTGTAGCAATAGTCTCCAAAGGACACCCAGTCTGATTCGCAAACGCCAAGCCCCGGATCTGAGGGACTAGGTATTTCAACTGTACAAATAGAAGAAATGGATATGATATATTATTACATGATAAATTTCAATGTTGAGAATCGATGTTTGAATTATCCACTTTTTCACTTTCAATATACTAGTGAGTGAGGTTATGGATACCCTGTAAATCTTATAAGTAATTGAAATAAAATTTCTAAAGGATGGACTCACGGGTCTCGTATTTACAAACAAATGGTCTCTTGGTGTCGCAAGAGTCACCACTGCCGCTTGAAAGAACGCTCCACGTGCCGTAGTTTCTCATTTCGACGCAGCCAAACTGGTCGTTGGTTTGAGCCGGTTCATTGGTTGCCCAGTTGGTGTAATAAAGGCCCGAGCCATCTGACCATTCGTACATTGTTTCCCCATTTGTTGTGCTCTGTTAAAGCATTGGTATACAAAGGTACTTAACGTAAAAACAGACAATAGAAGCTTTTTCACCTAACATTTAATCAGTAGGCAGAAGATTTGGTCAATCTGTAGCATTCTGTTAAATGTAACAGTAGAAACATGGCCTATTTATATGGGAAAGCTACTTCGAAATAGTTACCATGTTCGAATAGAGTCCGATCCATCCATAGTCGAATTGTGTATCAGGCCAGAAAAGAGTCTTCATAGCATTTTCTTCATATATGTTCCAGATGCTAACAAGGTCTATTACCATTCCTAGATCCAGAGAGTACACTTAACCATATGTTATATACAAAGTATAGTAAAGGTATTTTGCAGCATACCAGAGCTTCCATCAGCCCTACACTTGTCTCTAGCATTCTGCCACGAAAGCTGGTCACTGTTTGTGTGGTAAAGTTTGTAACAAGCAGTATCCCATTTCATGTATCCAGATGGACAACCGTCGGCGCCCTGTACCGCTGTATGCAAAGAACAGGTATAATTAGAACACAATTTACTTTAAAACCCACCTTTCCCAATAGCATTACTGTGGACTGAAATAAATTGAAAACTCTATGCACAAATATAGACTTGATATCTCAAAGAGAATCCAAACTCCAGATTTACAAGAAAAAAAGGGTGTAATAAAATGACTCACGTTGTTGATACTGTGAGTCCCTCCACATATTACAGAAAAATGGTCGCGTGTTACTGCAGGATACATCATTCCAACGTCCCGTAGAACCACCGCTCCAGTACATTTCCACGCATTCCTCGAGCTGACCAGTGAACATTACAATAACTTTTATAACTATTATTCCACAACTACTACAAGTACACCATTCTTTTTCCGGCATGCTTGGTTTCAGAGCCTTGCCAGAATACCAGTTTTCAGGAGAAACCGATGTCACATCATAATCAATCAACAATATGGACATCAACCACTAAATTTTAACTTTTCTGTGTGAAAAATATGCGAAGGTAACTGAATCGATGGAATGCCCTTGTAGTCACATATGACGTCAGGAGTCGGAAAATGTGTGGTGTATCTGTACTAGAAAATGATTCTAAGAATAATTACCCCTTGGTTGTTAGGCTCGTTCGGGGCCCAGTTTGTGAAAGTGACGGCTTCGTTATCTGTCCAGGTAAATACCCGTTCATGGCCGATGGTGTTCAGTCCAATCCATAGACTCGTTCCGACGCCCATTAGTTGAGATGTGAGGAAAGCTAAAATGTAGAAAAAAAGGTTATTACGGTAGTCCTGCCATATCTGCGGGGGATACTTTCCACTAACCATTGTAGAACTGATTTGGGACCGATGCTAAAAAACCTCCCTGTTTTTCACAGTAATCTTCAGCCGCCGTCCAATTCATCCTTAGACTTGAATCACTGTAGCCAACTTCCAAAAAGCACTTGCTACCATACATAAGCCAATTCTGATAAAAGAAATAGTAATATAAGGAAATCAAAGTAAGGGATGCTTACTGTATATCAGGAAATAATAATGATAGTGACTCTTCGGATACTTCTCCTGCTAACAACACTGTTTGGCAATGTACTATTACTATTACTACTAGTAATATCAATCACATCTCATAACTTATAATATCAAGGCCCTTACTGTTGGGCAACCTCCTGGAAGTGTTGGAGTCGGAGCAGGTGTTCCTGGTGTTGCTCCCACAGTTTTTTTGCAAATGGATCCAAGAGGCACACCACAATTGTCATCAAACCACAATCCTGTAGCAGTTAGGTGAGAAAAGCCATAATATTTTTATACAGATGAAGTGGGTTGAATTAGAATTTATTTGAATGTTGGGTAATATTACCGATGGTGTGATCCAGCTTGACGCAGGACTCCTGACCGTTAGCGGAATCGGGCTGACTGCCAGCCCAGTTCGTATAGACCAACATGGACTTGTCCACCCAGACGTAATACCCGCCTACCGATTCTTGCAACAATCCTATCCAGAAATGAGAGGAGTCCAACCTTGTCACCTGAAACAACATCAAAATTATAATAGAGGTTTTTGCTTCAATAAAACCAGGCGAACCAGCATAAGGAAAATTGCATAAGCAGCCCTGTTCACAAACACAACATTATATTTAAAAAAAAAAGTCATGAATGCAGTACCCATTCTGTAATAAAGACTTGCTCATCTCTTGAATGGAGAGACACAAGGTCTCCGCCCAAAGATTTACAGTACTGCCCGGCCTCGTAAAAGCCCATCGGATTCGTACTGAAGTGGTAACAGAATTGCGTCCCGGAAATTGTGGAGGCGGCCCAGTCCACGTCATAGCCACAAATATTTGGAGCTTAAAATAAAAACAGATTCAGATCAGAAAGTCTCTAATTTTTTTCCAAGTCACAGAAATTACTCATCTTTGATGAGAACTCTAATCAAAACATATTATTTTATCTTTGTGGTTTTAATTTTCAAATAAATGTCTGGACTACTTACGGTATTACTGTATTACTTACAATAAGTTGGAGGCGGTAATGTCACAGGAGGAAAAAGATCCGTGCCTGAAAATCAAGAACAAGTATAATATAAGAACAAAGTAAGATAAAACAAACCGCATAATGTATTCTTACCACGTATAACTTTACAAATCCAGTTCAGTGATGCATCGCAGTTAAAATCGTTCCATTCGCCGAATTGACCGTTGCCGTAATACAATGCCTGAGCACATTCCTCTCTTCCATCATAGGAATTCGGTTCCCCGGTAGCCTGTTAAAACAGATTAGGATTTATGATATTATCTATACTTTGTTTGTAAATATACATGTCTGTCTATATATACATATCATCTTGATTCACATTCAAACTGTTCGACCTTCGGCTAACAACTTCACCAGATATCAAATCAAGCTATGAAAAGGTTCTTTTGATATGTATATATATAAATATATATACAGTGTGAACTTTTTCCCCTTTAACCGTAATAAAACCTAGACCATTTTTTTTCCCCTTTGCGGCAGTAATATATACTTACCCAGTGTTCATACATTATTGGTGTGCCGTCGGTCCATCTGTATGCGCCACCTTCCTCCTTAAGTCCTATCCAAAATCTTGACGAACCGCTGGTCCCCCTGAAATCATGATTGAGATTGTTTCAACTACAGACCACTACATTTAAAACCAGCGAAAAATGACATACAGCACTCCACTTGCGATGAGTGCTTCTTCATCATAGCTGTGCATGCTGACAAACTGAGCTCCTTGTGAGATGCAGTTAAGATTGGCATTCAACCAGTTAAGTCTCTTTGTGTCAGTTACTTCATTAATCTATACATAATGACAAAATAATTCATAATGTAATAAGGTAATACCTACAATTCAACTTTAATTTTATACTAGTATAATTGAAGTGGATGAATGTTAATGTATGTAACACAAATGTACAAACAAAGTACCTGATAGCAGTAGTTTGATGTGGCACTTCCCCACCAGCCAAATGGACAGTTTCCTGTGGGTGACGGAGTAGTGGAGGGTGCTGGATTGGTGTACCCCACTCTGGGTTTCTCACAGACCCTTCACAAAACAACAAACATGTTGAAGAAATAGATTGAAAAAATTATTTAACTTAGACTATATATATGTTTATTTAGAAATACTTGTATGCATCGGATCCACAGGCGAACGGGGTTGCCTGGGACCAGTATCCTGAGTTACTGTCCATGTTGATGCAACCCACTTGACCGTCGGACCAGCCGTTACATGCCACCGGATGGTTGGTGTAGACTGCGTCGGCAGAACACCATGGTCCTGGTCAAAAAGGTAATAAGGTCTGCACATTTCAGTTAAAATCCTTTATACACTTCAAATCTCGCCCGTTTTTAAATATCTTTACTTTGAATTCCTAATGTACAAAGACAGATCAACAGAGACACATACCCAGTATTCTGTATGGCACACCCTCCTCTATACACTCGTAACGTTCAATGTTGTTGTACAAGAACGGGAAATGACAAGTGTGCTGAATATCTGAAGTGAAAACAATGCAACTGATTACACAGAATCCAGATTAAGGTCAGAGTAATAATGTAACATCATACTCGGCTGTCCCTTATCCCATGCGGTAAATGTCACTGGCTCTCCGGTAGACCACTTGAATGCCAAAGCTGTGCTGTCCAATTGGATGAAACCTCCCAACCCAATCCAGAATTTTTCATCGTCCGTTGAGTGTGAGGCTTGTGCGATCTGGCTAGTAACCCACATCTGTTCGTAAAAGTTATTGATGGCTACTAGATGTGCCCCGACACCCCTGTAGAGTAGAGCAATGTATGTAGTTAATGTTATAAGATATCATTTCATATATTTGAGGAAGAGTCTTGTCTGTTCATTCTTTTTTTCCAAGACTCCTGGAGCGATTTCAATCGAATATTCGGGGGTATTGACTCCAAAAAAACATGCGAGGAACAAAGGCAACGTGTATGTATGTCTCAGACATAAGTCTCACTTGTACAGAAATATATATGAAGGAATTCGAAATCTGATAAAGGTATGTACTTGCAGTAGTTTTCAGCATTTATCCAAACCATTCTTGTCAAGTCAATAAAATAGCAGGAGCCCTCATAACCGACCCATCCGTCCTCACAGCCTTCGATTTGCTCTGTAGCTTGATTGACCGGGATTTTATTCATTTTGCAAATGACATTGAGCTGATTGTCGCAGGACTTGTCGTTCCACAAACCGCTATCAAAAGAGATTATTCATCGGTATAGCATAGTTGAATATTGAACTGGTTATTACAGAATACTTTACTGTTCTGTGTCATTATTCAATTGCTAATGAGAGTACTGTATATGCATTGTATTGCAACTTAAATTTGTTTCATGTAATATTACATTACCTTAGTTTATACATTTCTGTGCAGTGTTCGAGGCCGCCATTTGGCTCATTAGTAGTCCATCTGGTGAAAGTCACATCTGAGTTATCCGACCATTTGTAAAAGTTCTGAGTATCGAGATCGTTGAACCCTATCCAAGCTGTGTCGATATTATCTGAGCAGATGAAAGGCAACATGAAAGGTGACTGTGGCACTGTGGGACTTTGTTATCCAGCAATTAAAAAAAAATCTGATGCGATAAAACTAATAAGGCTAGGAGTTTAATCTTCGTAATTTCATTTGCGAGATTGCCCGAATGTGAGATATTTGTTCCAGTACACAGTGGCTCTATCTCCATTTCCGAGGAGATTATACTAACACCTGTAAATGTCGACTTACACTGATAAAAAAACATTGAAGTAACAAAATCTTGCTCCGCTTGGTTATGTATACTGACAAGATCCCCATTGTAACTCTGGCAGTATGCTCTTGCTGCTGGCCAGTCCAATTTTGAAGAGTACCTGGGCGTGTAGTAACACCAGTCTATATATCCGTCCCACCCGGCTGGACAACCGAGATGATCGCCTGCATTATTAACAAAAGTTGTAAGAACTCAACTGACATAGAGTCACATCAGTTCAGTTTAAAATTCATTTATGAAACTAGTTTCATATTTAATTAGAAGTTCAATTATCTGGTAATATAGTCATATAAAATTCATAATGTATTACTCCTAGAAACATTCTAGCCATCCCTGTAACATAGGATCTGATATATGATTACATAGGTCTAATATTTGCATTACCCTCAAAAACGAATGATCCTCCCCAGGCCCCATAGCTCTTTGATGAAATTCCATGCTGCGACGTTCCCTGGTAGCTGTTTAAACCTTGAACCTTATTAATACTAACAGTTCCACCATGGTCAGCTGAAAATCAAATGATCAGATGAAAACAGAATACGATGACCATTCATCAGATGAGATATGGATCAGATTTGAAACATCAGTTTTCAAGCTATTTCTGTTGATTTAGGATAATTCATAACTTCATCTGATGAAAGTTCGGGATTCAGTAGTGCTATGAGAAGTAATAAACTTTACCTGTAAATCTGCCATCATGGATCGCAGCAGCGCAAATGTAAGAATCGTCTGTGTAAACGCCTGTCCCCCACAGATCGTCAGTCACCGCGTCACACCCAGCAGGGCAGACAACTGTGAATGTTGTTTCTGAATATGCCGCAGGTTTATCAGTACAGCTCACTCTCCCTGTTTTATAATCAAGTTTTCATATTTTGTATGCTACCATTTTCATAAATCATATTGATAAAATCTAGAACCGATCGATCTACATCATGCTAATAAAAAATACTGCAGAAGGCGGTACTCTATGCTGATGAGCATGGAATCACCTTCAACATTGCACCCGACTACATCAAAACGAACGGCGATGTTTGCATTCCATTTCTGTGGATTTATTCTGATGAATCGGGCTGAAATAGGCTCACGAAGGAATCCTTCTTCTATGGCATTCTGGTTACTGCTACCAGGGAACATCTGTTGAAGGGAAGATGAATGGATGAAGATAAGATATTCCATTCTGAGCTAGTATGGCACAATAAATTAGCATCACATTTAATAATATGCAGCTATATTTACCATTTTCATGGTTTTAGGTGATCTATCACTAAAGTTATGCTACTATACTATGTGTATGTCACAATCAAGCCCAGGGGGCTCAACAGAGAATTCCGGATGTCAATTTTGGCCACAGCCAGGTTAATTTTTTTTCCGTACTGGAGTCTTCACCAGAGATTATATATCAGCTTAAATTCAGATTTGGTTTCCTATAGCAAACAAATGAACGAACCTTCTCTCATGAATTAATAGATTTACCTGATAAGAACCATCTACATTCTGGTAAGTCGTGAACTGACTTCCATCATCACTGAACTGCATGTAATAATCTGTGATCCAGTCTGATGATTGTGGATTGCCTTGCAAAAGAATGCCAGAAATCTATATAAAAAAGAATAAAATGTATACAGATAAAAAAATACATATTTTAAGTATGATAAAAGTGTTTGAAAATTCTATCACTGATTTTATTACTCATTTATTTACCTTCCTATATTCCCCCAAATCTGCTTGAATCCATTGATTCTTGTCAGAGATTGTAGGCTTCCAGCAATTCGCATTGCCCGCTAAAATGAATACAATACCATTATAATTATCATACAATTATAAAATGATCCATATAAAGTCCATAATATGTCAATAAATGAAATCATGTAATAGCAGAGCATATGTGAAAATCTTGTCAGGCTTTTTTGATGAAAACCAATAGCAGATCTACATCTAGTGATTATATATGAATTGATCTGACAGATTTCATATTCAGTCATGCAATAGAATTTACATACGGCAGCAAAAGATGTTGCCCTTATGAGGGCATGGGTCAGTTTGCGTATTCCAGGGTGGACAATCTCCGGTGGTGATTCCCCAACTTGGGGGTGAGTAATTACTGTTATGCGTCCAGCACACTCTTCCCCCTGAGTCACCGATTTCGACCCAGTCATTGTAAGCATCCCTATCATCAAAATTACTCTATTTTATATATTTATATGCCATTATAATAATTAGTAATTAAAGTACAATTTCCCAGTCCTTATCTTAATTTCTGATACATGGAAAGTTTTTGAACTTGTTTTTTCGGAAAATATAAATGTTATGGAAACACATAAATATCTTACAGTCAAATTATGAGTTAGTAGATACCAATTGTGTCAATTTACATTCTATCTTGTGCAAGTGTACATTGTTGCTGTAAGGTTTTGGTATTTTGGTACCTTATAAACAGATTCATGTGGAATCAGGGATATCCACCTAACCGAAAATTTAGAAGTGTAAATTTAAAGGGGACCCATATTTTTTTTACATGGTTAGGGACACAAACGCTTGCCTTATGGGAGCCCATCTGTCGCCAGGAATCACTCCAGTTATTATCGGTTTTCCGCTAGTCCCGTCCGGACAAATTTGGTCGTACATACAGAGATCGCCACCCATGGAATAGCAGTACTCCCTGGCCGAGTCCCACGTCAGTGTGGAACTGTCCAAGTTGTAATGGGTCGGGTTCGTAACACCTAAATGGATGTAATGTATTTAGCCATTTTATTTATTCGGACTAGGGCTGTGGTATCAGGGAATGTTTTCATTTGAGATGGCCAAGAACAGTTAGATTAATTCTGAATCATGAATTTTTTCAAAAATGGCAAATTGTATTGAATCACAATATATAAAAATTAAATACAAGCAATTGAGTTGTTCAGAAGTTCATACATTCTTGAAGATTGTTCATTCGTTCTTATTAATGATGAGTCATCAACTTACTAGATTCAGCATAGTCCAGTCTTCCATTTGTCGGTTCGAAGCCAGGTTGGAAAGTGGAAGCAGTGATGGAGGCTGCTGGCAGAAGCGGAAACGTCTCTTCGCTGCCCGATGACACACCCAAAGATTTGACACAGCTAGAAAGTGCAAATTACAGTTATGATATTAATAACATAGTACAGCATACCCCTGCAATACATAACACAATTGCCCAATAAAGAAAACATAACCTTAGACCTATGTTGAACAGAGATCCCAGGTATAAAAAATTACCGATAACCCTTCACCTACCTTGGTTCACAGCCAGCCAGTTCAA
>QXVX01001932.1:0-22786 GCA_013436065.1 Halocynthia aurantium | reverse complement strand
ATCATGTTGTCCTCTCTCGAATACTGTCTGGCTCTCGTGCGGCAGCATTATCCAAACACTCACTTGCCTTCTCGCAAATATTAATCCACCAATTACAATGGGACACCCGTTGTACGGGAGTTCTAATTATAAGTCATCCCCCATGGAACCTTGTTGGAAAATTTTGTTCGGCATACTGATGTTGTGTAATACGTACAATTACAAATGTACTTAAGTATTGTATTAATTAATGCAATTCGTATACTTAGCCGGGAAAATAATGTTCAAACTGCATTATCAAAAGCAAAATCGCTACCATTTTCCATGGGATACTACACTAACACCGGTATGCTAAAAAAAATCGGTAAGTGAACTTTTAAAGAACAAATACAGCAGAATACAGAATAGAAAACTAAATTCACAGTGAAAGATCGCTGGAATAAATGTGAAATTATGTGCGTGGAAGCATACAAACACGTTTACCTAAGTTATCAATACAACACTGCATATTTTATAAGAACAGTAAAACAAATATCCTGTGCAAACTTTACATGTCGAGGCCACTTATGGTGAGTGTTGGATAACACGGAACCAAAGCAAGTAATAGTAATAATTAAAGAATTTACATGATTTTCGAAATCGCAACAACGAATCAACGAATGGACGATAATTTTCGAGGCGAAGCAGTTTTACTTGTTTGTTGTTGAAGAAGCAATGGAGTGTCGTCTTCGTGCTGAAATTCTTCTAATAAGTGCTTTCTTAGATATCTGAACGAAATATATGTGTGATNTATTCGCCACGCCTGTTTCACGTGCCCTCTTTATCTGTCAATTTTAAAATTGAAAACATTGTATGGTAAGTTTAATTTAATAGTGATTGTGAATCACCCATATTTTTTCTATAGAAACTCATTAGCAACCCATGGATTCAATTGGTTCGCCCGGTTCTTGTGAACCTGTTACTAAAATACAGAAGTTTGCAGAACAAGTTGCTGAATTGTTTAAAAATTAAAGTTTTAACTTAACCAGCGTATTATTATCTGCATATTTTTCTTTATCCATTCCATTGACAAAAACTAATGCTGTTTCCTAAAATATTTGAATGCAACCAACAGTCTACATTGTACAAATTATAATATCGACAGAATATCATACAATTTAGGCCACTCACCTCGTTCACTACCCTCGCCAACACCCAGGACAATATTACCACTTCTAAACCGTTTGGAGGAGTTCCAAGGCAATCTAAATTCTCCGTTGATTTCAGAATTAAGCGGATGATCATAAGAATGAGAAACGTAATGTCTGACACGATGTGACAGCTTAAATTCACCATAGGATTTCTGAGAAACGAACCAAACCTATAAAGAATGAAATGATTTTCAGGCCAAAATATGAATGTGGATGTGGTTAAAACTTTCGAGACGCCCGGTATTTCACCAGCGTAAAACATTGCATACCAAGAGTTCGGAGCAAAGATGAACACAAGACACAAGATAGGAAACAATATCGCGAGTAGAGCTCGGGTTAGAAAAGTCTTCCATCCTTGATCCTTGTCGAATAAAGTTCCTATTCTTAAAATGCTGAGAGAAAGCTGGCAATGTTGATGGGCAACGAAATTCTTCATTTTGACTTCGCAGGCAGTTTGCACGGGCAAAAGATGATTCTTGGTAAGAGTCTTTTTAGAAAAAAATAAGTTTTCAAATTTATATTCTCGGATTTCTGCGACAAAAATGGCAGCTTTTAAAAGTAAACAGACTTGTAAATCAAAAAATTCCTCTTACTTGAAGGAACAATATCATGTTTCACATGAAGATACCTTCTTAATAATATCGGGAATATATGGCATAGCCGATCAAAACTTTGTGATAAGTTCCCAGCGGTGTATTCAGTGGATGAGCAAACTAGTTTACATGTAGAAAATCGTTCGTAATTGTATACATACTGTTCTATCATGTCCAGGAGGATCGAAGCGCAATAAATTTGACAAATCTTCGGCAGTTCTTACTTCATTCAACAGATCACAAGCAAAACCTTCCACCTGAATGGTAAATATATAAATGTAGCTTATTAACAGATCAAAATAAAACAAGTTTCAGAAGTAGATACCTGACTGGCGAGCTGTATATATAACGTTCTTGCGTCCGGTTCTCTACTCGCCTTTTTCTTCAGCTTGCCATAAAGGCGAAAGATTCTGTCGAGAAAATCACTATCTTGCGGTTCGTCCGCTACAGACAGAAGAACAACACTGCTTATTAATGAGCTGCTATGATGGGCATCCTTGCAAAAAAAATACTTAATGTAAAAAAGTTACCAAATCCTCCCTCAGTATGCATCATAATCAAATAAGCAGGACTGGACAATGCCCTGTAATAGAGCATTCGATCGTTGGATTGATCCCACGCTTTTTCAAGAAGATAAAAATTATTGTCATCGCTTTCCGAGTCGCTGTCCTTCCTTTTTTGGGAAGGTACTCGTTTCTTTTTGCTTCCCCTCTCTGCCATAATTCTAGAGGCAATTGTTGAAGGTATATTAATGGGACGATAATAGCTGGTATAGCATAGCAGCAAGAGAAACAAATGATATGGACTCCACGGTTTCATGTTTTTGATTCATTCATTTCATTTACAGATTTGTTTGAACCTTTAGTTTATACAGCACACAAATACAGTAACATTGTATTTACTTGACATACCTGAAACCTTTGTTATGTAAAATTTTCAGCATTATGAAATCATTCTTGTGAGCCGCAAGCTGAATGGGAGTTAAGCCTGCCGGAAAAAGATGAAAGTGATGATGAGGATGCTATAACGGATTCAAATATGATTGTATAATATAATGCTGATCTTCAACCTGGAGGATAAAAAGAATCTTCTCCACTAATGACTTGATCCCTGTCAGCGCTGTAGCTTAGCAACAATTCTACTACGTCATAGAAACCAAAATCAATAGCATGATATAAACATTCGTCCACGGACACCTGGATGAGGGTGAAAGCACAGAAAATAGGTCAACTTCAAACTTTTGTCATAGAGCGTAGTTGTATCATTTGAAAATTGGATATTTGATAGAAGCGACCCTCTGATGATGATGATGATACCTGATGATCAAGAAGAATTTCAATCATATCTAGATTTCTCCGGGATGTTGCGATGAAAAGACCAGTTCTTCCCCACTGATCTCGGCAGTTTTTGTCAAACACCAGTCGACTCTTCCTCAATGCAACATTTGACTTTCTTCTCTCTTTGTTTTTAGGACGCTCTGAAAATTGAAAAACAGGTATTCAACGCAGGGAAAAGAAATTAGCTTATATTGGTAATTTAAAATGTTTTTTTCTTGGAAACAATCTGTAATATGCAATCAAATATATTGTGGCCAAGAGCAGGACGGCAATGGAATATAATCCCATATTACCTTATTAACTTATCGTAACTATCATTTTGGTTATTGGGGGTAGAAGGGATTCAGTCGAGCCCTACGGCTGGGAGGCTTGGGAGGCTTGGGAAACGCAACCAGTACATGCGAATGTGGGTGTAGGCCATGGGATAAAATGGACACTAGGCACGAATGAGGAGACCGTCCTTACATAGAAGGATGATAGACACCTGTTGTTGTTGCGTAATCTCTCACTTCTCTCAAGGAGATCTTACTCGCCAATAGTTGCCACGATTACGATCCTAATCAGCGTTTTAATACAGAATTCATCCCTACTCATGTTTCACTGTTCTCTATATTATATTGAGGACAAAAAAATCGTTGATTACCACGAGTATTTTTTTGTGTAAGGACCCTCGTTTTTTGTCCTAAGCTTCTAAAATGCCTACCACGCGTCAGTTTGATTTTGAAAGGTTAGAAAGCGGCCGCTTCAGCTAGCATTAGTCAGGTTTGACTTCGTATTTGGGTTTTTATTGTATTCAGGTATCTACTGTAGTGTTAATATTGTGTTGTTTGTTTGTTTTCGTATGTTTTCATTTTGTGTTGCCGGGCCCGGCGTGTTTTTTGTTTTTGTTTTTTAACCACCGTTTTACAGATTCTACGGGATTCGATGCACATCCACAGGGGCGTTGAAAAGGGTGGACCACAATGCAACTTACGGAAGGTAAATTATGTCCTACTTTACATGTTCAAGCATGTCAAAAGTTAGATTGATAATAGTGTTCCAAATATCGCAGTTATATAATCTCCAATATGTTATCCTTGAACAGGAAGCTCTTGGTCTACAGAAGAAAGGAATCACAGAGCTCGAAGTTGCAGGAAGAGGAACTTCGTGGTAAGTCGTTAGTATTTCAATGCAAGGAAAAGAAATCAACTAAAATTTGTGACATTTTGTGTAGCAAAAGCTCGTGCCATAAGGAATTAACGGGCTGGAAGAAAACCTCGGTAACGAAGATGGAATACCCGGACAGAAGACTCCGACAGATAACGCTTATTTTTTTAGGCTACTATTTAGGCCTAATTTGAAGTAGTGGGTGCGTAGCTGTTTCTGTTTTTAAGATTCGAATCGACCACCGGAGAGACGAGGCCTGCCGTCAATCCAGCTACGACGGGATGAAAATAGCTCGGTGATTTTTTACTGCAAGTTTACTACTTCATTGCTACATACACAACTTTATAACATTTTGTTTCCCTTTTACAGAGAAAGAAGCTCTTGTGCTCGACGAAGAAAGAAGTTGCAAAAGCTTCTAGGTGACAGGATGAAGATTCAACGGTAAGATATGCGCTTATTACTGATTGAAAGTATTGAAAGTTTCAAATTAGATGTGTTTACCGGTATAAAAATGGCTGTTACTAAGCTAGTAAACTTGATTACATACTATACTCTATAAATCATGGTAATATTTGAAAATTATTTCTCAGCGACTCGTCCCAGGGAAGAAACAAGTCGAGACTGACATCGCGGACAACACCGGTAACGGGGACTGGAGGAGAATCCCACCGGGATGTACCCGACAGGTTTTTTTTCATTTGGAATATAATTTAAATTAATTTAGTTTTAACTAGTAGGCGTCGGCGTATATGTGTTTTAGAGTCCTTGGATCAACCAACATGAGACTTAGCTGGGCGGGAGAATGAGAAGCGAAGAAGATTGAAGTTAGACGGTTAGTATCTTTGAATTACCTTTATAATTTAAACAACACGATTTTGTATTTATATTTTTACTCTGTCCAGGAAATCTTCTGCGCACTACGAAGAAAGAAGTCGCAAAAGATTAAATCCAAGCATGAGAAGATGTGAAGGTATTTGAAGTTTACATTTAATGGTTGAAATGAAATTGAGGTATAGGTTTTTAATTCGCGTTTGAATAACAGAGCTGTGGCCCGCGCCGACGAGATCGCAAAGACATTGAGATGAGAAGATGACACGGGTAAAATTTCAAGTAATTCCTTTTGTAGTAATGCGATTCAATTTCTTAAGGAAACTCCTAAATCTCGTTATTTTTAGGAGCAACAAGGGGATAGGAGAGGATACAACATTATCGGGGATCGTGGGTTCACGGAAGAAGCGAAGACGCCAAGGACGGAGATAAGTTGATAAGTATATTTTATTTTTGAGGGTGGGACAACACCTCGCATCTTGAGCTACCACAGGTGCACATGTGGTTTCTCTTTATGTGATGTGTTTTTCTATATTTTTTGACGTTTCATTAGTTTTTACCTTTGTATTAATTTTTGTCTTGTCTAGATCTTGTGACCCATAAATTTTTTGACCCTGATCCATAAAATATTTGACCTTTAACCTGGAATATAAGTGTCAACCCAGAATGTAAATGCGTTGCAACCGGTCAGCCGGAACGCTTCCGACGCGTCATGTTTTGATGACGTCATCCATTGTAATCTTGCCACCTTGTTGTGACTGTATGGTATGCAAGGCAATAGGCCTACCATGAAATTTAATGCTGATTCTTAAATTCTCCCCGAATAGTCTTTTCCTCACGCAGTGACACCTGTCTACCTGCGTGAGGGTTTATTCTTAAATAAACCCACTACGATGGGTGGCACCTTGACGCGGTGTAGTGGCTTGCCACCAAGACCACCCGACAGGGTAATTTGTTTTGTTTTTAGTGCGAATTGATAAAAGAAATCATGCTGCAACTGTACCTGTTGAGGCTTTCCGTTTTTTTTGCTTTTTGCCTCCCAACTTCGAATCTCGGTATTTTAGCGACGGAGAAGGCGGATGTGTATTCGGTTTAATGAGTTTCATCTCGACGATGAACGGTAGTTCTCCCTCCACGTGTAACGAAGGTCGTTTGTTCAAACTTCCACCGTTTTTCATCGCTTCGTTCGCAGATTTCGTACGCTGTGCTTTCGACTGACTGCCCTTTACTTCTAACTCTACATCTGCTTGATCCAAATCTGATGAAATTTCATCTGTTTTATCATCTTCCTCTCTGACATCATAAACGCTTAGAATTTGTTTGACTTCATCAATATCTCCCCTCTCGATAGCTCTGTGGTAAAGAGAATATTATAATGTAGATGGTGTTTTTCTATCTGCTATTTAGCTATATACTGTATGTCTAAAAGATAATATTTTTCTAGATTTCTAGAATTCTAGAATTTTTTCTTGAAAGATTTGATGCTTTAGCTTCTTGAGATATTATGTACAATGAAAGCTGTTTATTGTGATCGCTGTGGGACAATTATCTTCTTGATAACAATAACTGACCGAGTATGTTTAGGGACCGATTAATATTGATAACCATATCCGCAATTCTTAGCTGCGTCCACTATTTACTTCTTATTATGATACTGGTTCAACGAAGACCAACTGTGATTTAACGATTGTTGACTTGGCTTTTAATGAGTGACCAATAAAATTTCTAAGTGTACTTTTGGATTCTTGCTATATTTACGTATACGTCTTAGAAGTGAATCAGTGATTGCCAGTGCCGCCTGTTATACGCTACAAGATATAACTTTAAAAAACTTGGGTGCATGATCCAATTTTCGTCATTGATTATCCGTAATTAATGGAACTTATTTGTAGATAAACAGTGGAAGTTCTGCACAATTCTATGTCATATTTAGTTTAATTGCTATTCGTATTCTCTCATTAGCTTTTGGTTGTAGTATAAATATTTCCGTGAACGCCAGTGGCGTAGTAGGGGTGAAAGCCAGGTGGCGCTGTCCTAAAAGTATCTTTCCAGTATAAATCACCCAATAATATTACGCTATACCATATATGCCAATTACAATAGGAAAAGAATTGATTTTTACCTCAAATAAGTCATTTCTTCCTCATGCATCGTAAGCATCGACGAATTTCTTTTGTTGGCAAGTGACAAATACCTTTGCGCGACCGTTGCTACGGCTTGTAGTGTTTTGGCATGTCGACGAACTGGTGAAGGTCCATATGGCGATTGAATGCGTGGTAATGTTGCGACGGAATAGGAAGTACTTTCTCGACTAGCAGCATCCGGCGGGATCAGCTGATACCTACAGACATAGACGAAGTAACTCAGTAGCAGGAGTGGCAAAGTCTGGTTTTCAGTTTGTGTCGGTTAATTTCGTGTATCCGAATATCAGATTCAATTACAGTAGTATTACCTTAGTAGAATATTCATGATATTGGTATATTGATACTGTATATTCGATATACAGTCGCCCCTCGCTATCTGTATGTATTTTATTCCATGATAAATGCCGTGCTGTACATTACTAGTAAGCTTAAGCTTAAGTTAATAACAGGCCAAACGCTTCTAAACGAAACAATCGAGCGATGGTGGTCAACATTTTAGATTCCATGCGTCCCGGTGGGAATTAAAACTACACGGTCGCCTATTTGCTTGTAATAAGATAAAATGGAAGCACATTCTACTCCGTGTCTGTTTGCTTTGTATTTTTACCATATAATCATTCAATGTATACTATGAGGATACCTAACTTGCACGTATCGTACCTGCGGTAAATATAGTCTATGGTAAGCAGCGGAATTGCGTCCATATACAAACCTCTAGACCAGGGGTCTCCATCACGCGGCCCGCGGGCCGCATGCGGCCCACATGGCTATTTTTTTCGGCCCGCGTCATGGTTGAGAATTTTGGGGAAAAACTAAAATAGTACGATGTCAACTATGAGTAAGTTTTATCGTGTTATTTAACATCAAGAGTCCGGTCCGACAAACTGTAATAAGTGAAACAAAAATTTCCCCCCTGTTATTCCACTTTACCACGTTGATATTTTATTCTAATACCTAATTCTAGTACCTAATTTGTTGGTTTGTGGCCCGCGTCGTCAATAAAGTTCAAAAAGTGGCCCATGACATATTTTGGAGTTGGAGACCCCTGCTCTAGACCCCCATCTTGACAATAACCATAATATCAACTTACAAGTCAAACTGTGAACCTGCTACCCCGTTTAAGTAGCGTCCATAGTACGTGTAGCACTTATTCATAAGTAGGTGATGTGTATGACTATTGCATATTGAAACTTTAGAACTTACATTGGACTTCTTCTTGCCATTGTTTGCGATATACTTGTTGGCGAGGTTATAGATATTTCATTGCCGCTCACTGTGCTAATACCTTGCCTCGATGACGAGGGGTCCATGATTTAAATAGATCTGCGAAAACGAAAGGGGAAAATATAAAATTTCAGTAAAAATTGTCCTAAAATTTTCAAACATCACACCATACTGGTACGCGTTTCAACATAAAAAATAGCCTAGTAGATTTCTGAGCGTTTTGACTGTGATTAACTTGACTCATTTTTTCAATCCTATCCTCAGGTTTAACAAGATACTGAATATGGGCAAAAATCGGTGCAACTATTACTGCTATTCCTACATAAGAACTGTAATTCATGCGTCAAGTGAAAATATTGTATATATTTGACTATAAGCAATAAGTGAACAAGACTAATTAGTATTTTACTTAAAAAGTACTTCAAAATTACCAAGATGGCTTATAGTTTAGTCAGTTGAGAACAAAACCTGTCGCTGATCTTATCTCTACTTTTATACTCAAGATCACCGTATACTCCACCAGTATGGTATCTTTGCACTATTGTTGCCATTCGAAGCTCGCGCTGACTGAAACTGGACTTAGCTAGCTCGTCATATATCCGTATAGAAGTTATCTCAAAACTACCGCAATTACTGTAAAAACATGGGCCAGCTCTTCCGGCAACTGGGAGATACGTGGTGATGAATCACCTAGTATAGCAAATACCAAGCTGAAACATGTAGGGTATTGAAAACTATACAACACACTTCCTGGTATCATAATATCGCCTACAAGTCATTGTTAAAACCAGATTGATAGCAAAAACAAAAACTGACAGCTCCATTTAAATTTTGATTTTATATTCTGTATATTTACGCGAATTTCAAACAGCGGAATTGTATTTTGCTGACACGGTTATTACATGATGATTTCAGGAAATGGGGCGGGAGTACGCGCGCGCGCGGGTGCTTCGGTTTTTGTCACCAACTTCATCAAACGAAGCAACAGCCAACTGAAACAAATTTCAATTTCGTACACATCACTACTTGGTCCCGTGTGCTTTCATTTGCAGATCGTTAACAGCAATAGTGCGGTAAATACATGTTGACAAAAATAGGCTCAGCTCCATTGGAATGTCCGCATCCAACCATTGCTAACGTCGCGCGATACACAAATTACCAGAAAAAAATATGAACCGCGCTCCCCGTAGTATTTTTTGCATTATTAGTACGCCTATTAATACGATACGTTTGCTACGTGGTAGCATATCTATGTTTATTTTGTAAATGCTAACTAACCAAACCTCGATCATGAAGTAATGGGAATATAATGTTGCAATAATGTAATAATAAGACCGACTTGCTGAGTGCACACAGCTGTGCAGCTGTATATCTATCCTCAATGACGTTATAAACGTGAGATGTGCCGAGAATGACAGACAACGAGTCACAAAGAAATATAATAACATGTTTGGCTCAGTAGCTATTATACAACAAATTGGAATACATTGAATTAACACATCGTCCGCCATCTGTGGAAACATAAACCAGTTGGAACAAATACCCATTGAAATAATAGGAAAATTTACAATAAATGATATGACAATACCCCATGCAAATTGATTTTTGAATAATGAATAATATGGTATCTACTGTGGGCAGCTAACTTCGGCGTTAAAAATAGTAAATTAACATAAGCAGGCAATTAATCATACCTAAACTTTGGCAAACATTTCTGTGTTTAGTCGACTGTCTTAAAGAACTAAATAGAACTTCAGAAATGGCTTAGCTTAGACAAACACAGTAATAGTTTATATTTTAATATCTTTTCCCCAAATAATGCGAAAAAACTTCCGTTACAGAATAAACTTATTGCCCATGCGAGATAGACAACAGCCAACCAACGTCTTTGACAGTTTCTGAGAAACTTTGTTATAAACCCTGGATCTTTTAAACAAAGATAGAACAGATCAATAACTCGTCTAGTTGGATGGCAAGGGTTGATGATAATCGTCACTTCCTTTTGTTGATCATGATCTTGTTATTGGTAACAACACCGGGCCTTTNAATAAATGATATGACAATACCCCATGCAAATTGATTTTTGAATAATGAATAATATGGTATCTACTGTGGGCAGCTAACTTCGGCGTTAAAAATAGTAAATTAACATAAGCAGGCAATTAATCATACCTAAACTTTGGCAAACATTTCTGTGTTTAGTCGACTGTCTTAAAGAACTAAATAGAACTTCAGAAATGGCTTAGCTTAGACAAACACAGTAATAGTTTATATTTTAATATCTTTTCCCCAAATAATGCGAAAAAACTTCCGTTACAGAATAAACTTATTGCCCATGCGAGATAGACAACAGCCAACCAACGTCTTTGACAGTTTCTGAGAAACTTTGTTAAAAACCCTGGATCTTTTAAACAAAGATAGAACAGATCAATAACTCGTCTAGTTGGATGGCAAGGGTTGATGACGAAGTTGAAATGCTCTCTAACCAAAATAATCGTCACTTCCTTTTGTTGATAATGATCTTGTCATTGGTAACAACACCGAGCCTTAATTTTCTCCTCAGTTTTAAAATGATTCTAGTTGTGGGAGTTGAGTGGGCGTAATATGAAGTTTCGAATCCTTTAATCAGTTAATTGAGCTTAACTTGAAACTCGAATGCAATCTGATGTTTTTTGTGGTTTTGTAAAATCATAGCGGCTAGCAGAGACGTATCGTACTGCAGCAATAAATCATTTTTTAGCATGCCAAGAGCTGTAACTCGGCATAAGAACTAACTAGTTAAGCCGCTGTGATTATATACGTTTATATTTGTTTTATCCATGACGTCATATTGGATACCCAATAATTACTTTGGCATAATCTCTATTCAAGTAATGGCGGAATAAATGGGAATTTTCGGTGTAGCGAAATGATTTGACTTGAGGAATATAATGAGCGAAGACTATCACCAGTTAGCAACCTAACGTATTAAATTACTATTGTTCTAGACTAGAGGGTATTATAAATCTTTCTACGCTCTCAAATGGGAATGGTGATATGAACCGGCTGGATTACATAAATCTTGACATTAACTACAAACTTTCGGTTAATTGCCACGAGGGACCAACGTCAACTATATATATAGTACGTTCAACAAGTCATAAACGCGACCAAATGAGTAAACGAATATCAATTGCAGTGCATTGCCGTGACTAACAGAATTAGTACCCACTAATTGCATTAGCTGATTACAGAATTGGGAAATTATATACGTGAGCTGGAATCCCACTTGCTTTGTTACGAATTGTTCACATATAGTGGTGGAACTTTATTTTCGGGGCCCTGGAGAATGAAGTGTTATAGCCGGGTCCCCTACGCAATCAAGAATTTTTCTGTGAACGATGAAAACAGAATTGCACCTTTCGCTTTAAGTACAGAGTAATTTGAACCGGCTAACGTTCTATTTCTATAATGATAGGTTTCGGGGGATGAAATTAAAGTTTATTACAAAATACCTCTTGAAAGTAATGTTCTTAGTTCTATCTTTCATGATTGCCCAATCTTTAGATTATTATTTCTGTAGAAACGTGGCCAAGTACCACCGCAAATCTAGTTTAGCACTGAACCACGACAGTGACGTCGGAAACTTTTGTTGCGGAACTTTTCATTTCATTCAATTCATCCATGCAATGCATTTCACGCATTTATTAAGCTTTGTCGAACAAAACGCAGGATTACTTATTTCGCAAGTTTGTTTTTACTGTAAACTAATACCTCACATAAGGTACAGGCTCAAATCCGGTTTCCGGTATATTAAAGTGTATAGTTACAGTGTACCCCACAACCAAAATGGGTGTTATTACTCTTGTCACATTCTCACTATTTTTTGCCACCGAATTGCGTGAGACAAAAAGGTTACTTAACCGATTAAAGCGATACAACTTGATTCGTATCATTATATAATGAAGACTGGTAACGAGAAACGCTGCCTAGACAAAGTTAACAGAGAGCCATAGTTTGTTTACCAAACCAGTCGTGTGTTAAAAGGTGTCATTGCAGAGGACTCGAGAATTTCTAGCTACCTACCGATCATTTATTGTTTTTAGAAATTTTCGACCAAGAAACATGCTTGAGGCGCAAATATATAGAGTGTGGGCAATAGCCCAGATTAAAATATATTTGTTACTGCATGATAATAAGTTCATCGATAACACCACGAAATATAAGTTTCGTTCTGTAAGTGCTTAGAGCACAGGTTTCGGATTAGAGTGTGACTCAATACTGACAACCATCGAAATGGCCAGATATAGCGCCAGAATACCAGGATTGCGGCTTTTCTGCAGTCTTCGGTTTTATAATATATATTTTTAGCTCACAGATGATATAACACTAAGAATAATGGTTACTTAATCTACTCTAAACAATAACATCTATGGAATCTGGTTGAACTATGAACGTATGGAAACGTATGGTACTTACCCATTTCGCTTATGGAGATGTCCCAACTTTTTTCAAAACTAATTTCTTAAGGATCCGAATATGCAATCGCAACAATTCGATCAGTAAATTTGGACAATTACTTTCCAGTCACAAATAAACGCCTAGTACGGGATAATCGTAGCGTATTTTACAGCTGAGTGAATGCGATCGGTATCGTGATGAACTTTTATAAAGCCTATCGGCGATGCGCGATGCTGTCGGTACGCGTTTTTTAAACTTTTCTCTCTAAACGCCATATTTCGTACTCTCGCATCGGGCGTGCTTCGATATAAGCAAACAAGTCCAAACCATTATTCTGCGTATAACAAACCCGCATTTAAAAGATTGATATCCACAGCTGAACCACCTTTCGCCCCAGTAAATGTCATGTCATTTTTACCTCAGTAAATAAATAAATAAATATCAGACATTAGTGGATGCAATTCATTTCAAGTCCTGAGGTAAAGTTCATTTGTTTCATGACATGGGCTTTCCTTTGTTCGCTTGTTTTGTTTGCTGTCAGTTATGGGGAAATTAAGATATTCAATCTTGGAATAACGTTATAGTTTATATAGTACAGTAGTTTAACTTTTATTCTAAGTATTCTAAGTTGTTTCCATCTATGACGAGTCAAACACCCTATACAAGTACAGTATTATAGATGCCCTAATACAGTCTCCGCCTTTTGAAGAATCATACCAAGTTTTAAACATATCACACGAATAAATAATATTTCATATTATTTCACAATATATTTTGTGTTTCAATATTTATTATTGTTGACTCAAAAGTTACATTCGAAATTGTCCTATTATACAGCCGTATGTGTATCTGTGATCCCAATTCCTTCCTAGAAATGCTACTTGCTTGGGAAGAATTCCCTTTGGTTAAGAATCCCTCCTGTAGTATGCCAGTATATATATAAGCCAGCAGATATATGATACATGTTTGCAGCACACGAACGACAGTTATAGCACTGTAACACTAGTTGCACTGTTATTACCAGAAAAATGTATTTACTTTTGCCAAACTAAATATACTCACTCAGAACTACGCCCAACGTAAAATGATCTGAATTTATCACAGCAAATGGCTCTCTGTGTAAACTTGCCATAAATATTTTGTATGTCACCAGGGACCAAACGATATTTTACAACTGAGATGAAAGGAGCGATCAAACCAATCACATATCATTTTATTTGCTACTTCTTAAGCGAGGTACCAGCACTCTAATCATCAATATATAATTCCTGGTTACGTAATACTGTATATTATTTGTAGTAAAAAATGTGTCCAACGCTATAATCAAACTTGCCATATTACTCGATCATGAATCGGAAAATTGCAAGGCAGAAAATCTGGGATAATATTTACTTTGTAGAGAGAGTTGACATTGAGTTTATTCACTGAACTACAGACAATGGATCAGGAACTTCTGTTTCTTTTGTCATCCCATTAGTTTAATCATGCGAAACCCATGTAACAACTTCGACTTGTCATATTTTTTCAGCATTTTCATGCGTTTTATTTACAGATATATTAATTCAACTACTACTTACTGCTAGTTTATGCTTCAAATCACCGCCATCTGGAATAAAGCTCATATTTAAAATAAGAATCGCTTATGTAGTAAAATCCTTCTAGAGGGGAAGCCGATGTACGATAAAAGTCCCAAATATGGGACAAAATAATAGCTGGATTGTGTGACACGAAAACCACCCGGAATCAATTTGTATATACCGGTCGTGCATATCAGTGACCTTGTGTTTTTACCAACGAACGTGTATATTTTATCGAATTAGTCATAGAAGTTATATTGTCTTTAGATAGACAATAGTCTAAAAATGGCGCAATCTATAGGCAGATGACTTATTGACCAGAGTTAAACTTTATTTCCTTTCTCGTATAGTAGAAAACTTGCTTGGCCCGTAATTGCCCTACTTAAAGTCAGGCTAAAGGCTATGACAGTAGAATATATATAGACTATATAACAATAGAGTAACCTAACTAATAAGACTGCAATACTTTCGACTTATATTAGAGTTTTTTGTTTTGCTCCGAAAACAGGAATTCAAACCGAAACCAACCCTTTTTTAGATCTGAACCGGAAAGAATATGAGAACTAAACGAGTTGAGTTATGGTTCAGAATTTCAATGGTTAAAATACGATTGTGTTTTACTAATCAATTGTTTCTCAGAATATGAGTGATCCTAACTTCCCCAAACTGACACGTAATCTGTATCGTGGATGTCGTAATATGCGGAGAGATTTTAATCGGTAACCTGAAAGCTCTTTAAAATTGATAAACCGGAAGCGGTTCCCTGCTCAAAATACGAGTTATTCCTGCGGAGTCACACCTTTATGATATACTTTACTAAAAATCACTGCGAATAGAAGGTATTTTAGTTGAATCCCTCTGATTACATATACTTCGGATAGGTGTTTTCAGTCAAGTCAGCAAATAGTCCCAAATATTACAAACGTTCAGCGGTTCCGTTGAAACAGAAAAGCTACGCTAACAAACTTAGTTTTCCCTATAAATAAACTTCATTCATAAATTAAGTAAAACTAAAAGTATCGCTTTCGCGTTAACCAAAATAAATAAGTTACCTGGAATTGTTTCTCACCGGTCCAGTTTTCTTTGCTTGTTTTTCTTTCGCGTTAAGACGATATTTCCTGAAATAGTTATTCCTGTACAGCGGTGAAGTAAAATACCACTAGAATTTTAAACAACATTCTTTACGAATGTCTCTACGGAAATTAAGATAATAAGATGCTGCTACTGGTGCTGGCTGCTCAGTCGACCAGAAAATGGAAGTACTGAATGAATGAATGAATTTTGACTCGAGAAGTGACGATGATATAGTATGGGTCAATAAAGTATGGGCCATTTAGAAAAGAACATTGTCATTTCGAAATAACCTATCCCATCCTTGATATTTCAAATGAAATCTCGCACGGATCATTAAAATGCAAACAATAACATGAGGTAGAAATATGTGTCAGAAGATACGTATAAGTTATATTATGGTTTAAGGCGAAGCCAGGCGACTGTCCCTACAAGGATAAATATCTATATATACCCTCAAAATCCCCGCCTTGATGTAAGCCAAACTTTCATAGCGGAACCTCACGAATCATGAATTTCACACGAATATAAATGTACTTACTAAAAATCATCAGAACTTTACGAATTTCCTTATTAAATTACCTATTCACATAAAACTGATACTTTTCATGCTCGCATCGCCTCGATCACCCGACGGCTGACATAAATCAATATCTAGAGACATTTACAAGTCGGAGGGAATCTTGGTCGTTAATTCAGGAGTTCGTTCACCGACCACTTCGCTTTACGACTAGATCGTTGAAACGGAATTGCTCGTTGGATTGGAGTGCCTATACTGTATACTGATGCCTCATATAACACCGCACAGCTCATAGCCTAGCTCAGACCCTTTACAAAGGAAGTGGTTACGCTATATCTCTCTAAGTCATTCGCTACCTGCAAGACCACGCGTTTCTATCTGGTAAATTTGCCTTAAACTAACGTAGGATGACGATGACGTCACATTTCCTTTCCTCACCGAATGCTGCTGCTTGCTGTGTGTGATTCGAAGCACTACGTGAATCGCCACACCGAAACCTGATTGAAGAATGTTAGTCATCTGCAGTATGTATACTTATATCAGCAATAAATCTTTCCACACGTCCTTACTTTTACGAGATTCCTATACTGTATACAGTAATAAAAAATATTAAAGCCGTCTTGCGTCGCATTGATTTCCTTTTCTAAAATACTGTGGAATAGAACACAAGCGTTATTAAACTACATTATTTCGTATCTGTCATTCATCTGTTTCGTTCGTAACTATAATATCAATTCATGATAATCTTAATCTCATGAAAATAGGAGCTCTGAAGCTTTGAAATATTTGAATTCCCCTGAAGTAACCCACCTGTGAAAACCTAAACAAGTACCACTTGTTACCTAATGAAGCGCATGGAACTGGTAAATTCCTTGAATAAAGGCGATTATTAGTGAAGCACATCGCTAAAGCGCACTAGTCGGTCTTTCGCATTCCGGAAAATCCTACCCCCCTTCCTGTTACAATAAATTATTGAGTAGGTTACAATGACACAGTATGCGTACGATACTCAAAGATATGATTTTTTGCCCGGTATATGTCACCGAACACGTGAATTTGATGAATTTTTCTGCAGAGTGATTCACAATACACGTATACAAGTCGTTATTCATTCACCTTCTGGCCATTTCCCATTGGCGCGTTATCTGTTTATCAGTTTTCAAGCTTCTTGTTAGCCAAAATAAACACCTGCAACATACTGACCAAATTATATTCTACTATTTCGGCTAATGTAAACGCATTAAATTGATGAATGACCTTATACCTGCGTTGCTATAGGAACAGTGATCATCCAAGCATAAGTTATGCTGTGCATAATATGTACATGTAAACCTTTATTTAAGCCTACTCATCCCTTCCAGGCTAACTATAGCTGCACGACAACCCCATCATTTACAAAACCTTGAAACTCATAACAATCGTCTAGTTTCCCTATCACGTTGCGTAGAATAGGTATTGATATGCAATCCAAAAAAGCTTGATAACGTTTAAGTAAACTTCCCATGCAGTTACTTTCATCATAATACTTATTCAGTAAACTAACTAGCAGGTAAACTGGGGGTACGGATTCACGGGGTCGTGAAGTTTGTAAAATATGTCGGCGATGAACTTTACTTTGAACTTCTCTTTGGAATACCTAGACTATTACTGGAGTCTTTGACCTGATCCATCGCTGACTTCAGATACATATATTGCCATCCTTGAAAACCAAAGTTGCTTCTAAAACACTGCCAATACTATTCACAGGAAATCCCAACATTTCTGGAATACGCCTCCATTCTAGTCAAAATTTTATAGTTCGATGGTGACTTACATAAAAATAAGGCGGTCATAAAACATTCCATAAATACACTTGCTATCCGTTGCGACAATTTTTTCTATTGTCTGTGGCCTAGTTTCAAACATCGTTAATGTCACAGCTATTTCGTCCCGAAATTGCTTGGCTCGTTAGATCATATAAACTTTGAACAATTTCAGGGTTCGGCGATTCTTAAATCTGTACTAAACACTAATCCAATACTTAGCCAAGTACTGATCATACTTTGAGCGTCATCCTAAAACAGAACAAAGGCCAAGCACTGCCCTGTAATTTTTCATAGCCATGGGATGATAATTTTGACAGTAATGGTGTGACACTCGTAGTCGGTTGACTCGTAGATTAGCCACCATTATTTCTGTTTCAAGAATATTCGCAGTATCTTATGCAATCACATCTCGATACCAAGTCACTTCCTATTGTACAGAAATAATTGAAGAGTGGGAGTAATTGTTAAAGTTCGAGTATTCTATTCGAATTCCACATCAGAAGGCGGCGTTTTTGCAGTGTTACGGCAACAAACTTTGCGAAGTATTTTATAGGTGGATAAAGTCGCTTTCAAAAACCTCATCATATAAAATATATTCGACTCTCTTCCATGTGACAACTTCGTCATCGGATATTAAAGGTATTACAGGCGCACACCGACTTTGGGTGAATACCGAATATTGGGTGATATGAACAAAGTTGATTGAAGTCCAAATTTTGTTTTATTGTTTTGTTTTCTGTAGTTTATTTCGTGTAATTGTGTTTTCATCGTGGTGCTTTAAAGCGGAAGGCTTGTGCTGCTGTTGGTAGTGGCAAAACCCACTGTTACGTTAATGTGGACTCACGTACGACCTCTCGAAATGTAACTTGTACGTGCTAGAGCGCTAGAGAGCACACGTATTACTTACGGCAAGGAATCAATTAATCTTGGAATATACCGTACATTGCAAAGTCCTGTAATTATTCTGTAATTGATTCCGAAAAGACTGGGACCTCACATATTGTGCATTGTCATGTTAGCATTTATGATAGATATATTTATGCACGGAACCACACGATTTGATAAAATTGTAAATTCGCTGTAACGATATCGGCCTTAGCTTGTGGTTTCGTGACGTTGTGTATGAACATTTGTTGATTAATCTGTCAGTCAGCAAGTTAGATTATTGAGGTATAGTTTAACCCCTCAGCCACAAAAATGGAGGAGTGGGTACTCGAGGAAGATAAAATGGGAATGACAACCGTGTCGGGAATGGTCAAACTAATGAAAGACAGCCAGAATTTGATTGGCATCAGTATCGGCGGTGGGGCGCCGTTATGCCCGTGCCTTTACGTGGTACAAGTATTCGACAACACTCCCGCAGCTAAAGATGGTCATATGGCTGCTGGCGACGAGATTGTCGCTGTCAATAACAAATCGGTAAAGGGTCTGACGAAAGTTCAACTGGCAAAGACTATTCAAAGTAAGCCGAATTATGAAAACAGTTGTGTAAAAAAAAACATGAATTCAAAATGCAGTTTATTTTTTCATATGGAGGTAAAATAATTAAAATACGCTTTGATTGAATTATTATTTGGATATGCCTCTGTGTTGTAGTGTTATTGCTTTCTATTTTGCTCTAATGTCCCCAAACCCAAACTTTTTTATGGAGGTGCCGCATCATGAATTGCTCTAATGTATTTATTTTACCACAAAAAAATAATTTCTTCTCTTCGTTTTAATCAAGGCATCAAAGGAGAAGTGAAGATCAATTTTAACAATCTCCACGCAGATCCTAAGCAAGGCAAAACCCTCGACATTGTTATGAAGAAACTTAAACACAGGCTTGTTGAACAAATGGATTCGAGTACAGCAGATGCACTCGGTCTGAGTCGAGCCATTCTTTGCAATGATGTTCTAATAAAGAGATTGCAGGTATACCATACATTTATTTCTATGTTCCTCGAGAACCACCCGAGATAGGAGGAGGATAATATGAGAAGATAATGAATAACCTGGACAATAACCTGGAAGATTATGAATATACATGTAGTCGAAAACATCTCAAGATAAAACTTTAGGAACAAGTTTATATTTGTTTTGGTATTATTTCAGTCATTTTTACAGGGTAGGAAAACTACTGCCTGCCTACCCTGCTTCCTTGTTTTCTACGCATATGGCTGTCTTGAATTTAGAGATCACTGGCTGACCAATTATATCGAATATCCTAGTTGCAGTTTGTTGACCATTAAGAGTTTAATTCTTCACTAAATAACAATACCGTTTGCAGGAAATGGAACAAATAGGATCTGTATATCAAGGCCTGATTCACCACGTCAAAAAACTTCTGAAATCCTACTTCAATCTTTGCAAAACACATCGCAGATTCGGCGACATATTCGGAGAAATTTCGGTTCGAGACCCACAGGTCAACGGCAGTATTGCATTTAGAAAATTCAGCGATGCTCACAGGTAAAGTAATGCAAGAGGATCCAAAACTTACAATACTTAAGAGGTTTCATCACACACCTGTTTTTATTCTTTACAGGAAGTTTGAAAAGTCTGGGCTTCATTTGCTCAAAACCCTGAAACCGATGTTGAACGATTTGAACACTTATTTGAACAAAGCTATTCCTGACACGAAACTTACTATTAAAAAGTATGCTGATACAAAATTTGAATATCTTTCCTTCTGTCTTAAAGTAAAAGAATTGGATGATGAAGATTACAGCTATGCAGCTCTTCAGGTATGATGATTTAAAATTTTACTCAGCCAGTTCTAATTCATTCAATTCATCCAATGCATTCTCTATCAGGAACCGTTGTATCGAGTAGAAACCGGCAATTATGAATACCGTTTGGTTCTGAGATGTCGTCAGGATGCTAGAGAACGTTTTGCTAAGCTCCGGAAGGATGTTATGGAAAAACTAGAACTCCTGGACAACAAACATGTGCAGGTAATTGAATTTTTATTACCTTACCAGAGTCTGACAATTTCGAACTGCTACATTTTACTACTGGTGCTCTAAGCGGCTACCATAGTATGCAATCTTTGGGGCTTAGGGTAAGGATTAGAATGCCTTTTATAGGTGAAAATTTCAGGTTCGACCGCAAAAGTGGATGAAATGCATGTAAAAAAACTTTTGTGGAAAATATCTAAGTAGGGAAGCGTGATGTGGGAAATTATCATGTAAGAAATAATCCAAAGGAAATTAGACTCTGTAAGAAATGGTCGCAGTAGGAACATATTGTTAACTTCTTTTGGAAATGACTAAAACTACTTCTCCTAATTGATATCTTTAATTCAATTCAGGATATAGTTTTTCAATTGCAACGTTTCGTCTCTGCCATGTCTGAGTATCATGATCAGTGTCAAGGTAGCATGAAGGAAGCGGATGTGTTTCCTATCGAGGTGGATTTAGCGAATTCAATATTCGAGTATGACAAAAGGGATAAGTTTCACGATCCCGAATATGAAGATGAACTAGAGAACTAATCTACTAGGTTCTATATAAATATTTACATGCTATGTGCAGTAGTGATATATCTTTATGTAAATACATTAGTCATGCAGTCAATCTGACTACGTATGAAAGAATATGTATATGGTGCAAATTACCACTGCCTTGATGCTATCAGCAATATTTGAAACGTGATACAGTATTTCTACGATCTAACAGACCGATATGGGAAAATTCGAGTCTGGAAAATACCTTTGTAACACAATTTAATTATGTATAGCTCCTGGTTAACACTAATATGCACCTTAATCCTTTTCTCACCTCTTCCTCTCGAAGACATTCCTACTGTTATTTGAGTAACTATTAGTAAGAAAAATTGGGAGTTAACACTGTGCTACTGGTACCAAGGTCACACTTCCACAGCTCCCACTCAACTACGCGAGTTGCAAGGCCGAGTTTGAAAAATGGAGCTAAGTTCAAATTTATTGATTTTTTAAACTTGGTCCAAAATCAAACAATATAACCTTTTAATTTTTCAGAACCATTCCATTAAATGCAATACACACTAATAGTTTATTAATATTATATTTGCACTACTCCAGGTACACAGTCAAAAGTGGGTTCAAGCAAATTAACCCTTTATTTTTTTATCTTTGCTCTTCAAAAGATATACAAAATAAACGGTTGACCCTTTGTACTTAAATGTAGATTCTAATTGTAATAAGTCTGGCTGTGTGCAAGTAATTCTTCAATGTATATTTATTTTATTGCTTTATTCAGCTTCCTTGTCAGATAAAGTCTCACTTGAATGTGAAATGAATTCTATGTTGTTCCTGTGCTTTGTGTAGTGCTGTGAAATAAACACAAGTCACCCTGAAATATACCTCTCAATAACTATTCTTTCAATTTTAATGTGGAGCACAAAGTAAGTGACATATAGGAAACAAATACAAACTAAACTACATAACATATTACAGCTGAAGCAAATCTTCTCTGTCCGTCTACAACATTATTATTATAGCAGTTACATTAGTCATTCATGCAGCCTTTGCTAATGCAATCCAGTTTGCATTGAACTATCTTGTTAAGATCATCCCACATCTCTCGCTGGGTCTGGTTTTTGTCGTGATTTTCACGGACCCGCTTCTGGCTGTCTCGCAGGGTCTTGGCCCTGTTTTCCTGCTCCTGGATTTTTTTGCCATAGATCTCTCGTAGCGATTTCTGCTTGGTCGAAGCGGTGTATGATTTCAATTCGTTATTGGCAGACTCGAGCTGCTGCTCGATAATTTCGTTGATGAATTTTAAGTAGTAATAACGACTTTCATTGCTTGTGCAATGTTCCCGCAATGCCACAACAGTTTGTTCGAGCTGGGCGTGTTTAGACTCGAGCCCCGCAAATATTCCCGAATATTCTGCCTTTTTCTCCGTCCAATCCTGAGTCAGTTCTTGGTGCTTTTGTCTAAGGGGTCGAAGTTCTTTGATTTGCGGGGCT
>QXVX01001926.1:0-13492 GCA_013436065.1 Halocynthia aurantium | reverse complement strand
CCCAAGCATTATAACTGTATTTCATTTATTTGATATGAATGGTTTAATGAAAACAAGAAATTGACACCTCAAAAAGACTTTCTTTCACCATGATTTGGCGTCAACAATGTCCTACCGTACTATTTCTTTATATACAGTGTAACTCTGATATTACGTGCCTGCTTTGTGTCCTCGACTCACACTTACCGAACTTAGACATTGAAGAACAATATTTACTAAGTCTCGGGTTCAGAATAGTGATCACATATGAGAGTCGCTAACCACTTTCCCAAATCCAACCTCTACCCTAACCCTTGCGTGGTTGTACAGTCGCAGTTGATATTTTGACACAGTCGCAAATTTAGCCCCAATGCCATAAATTACACATAGTTTGAAAAGTAATAAAAAATTCTTTCATACCATCAAATGAACACGAACAGCACTACTTCGACGTGAAGAAGTTTCATTAAAAAGTGTAAAATGTCAAATCACTATTTTATATCAAACAACCAACACGAAGCACATTGTTACGCGTGTTTTTTGATACCAGACAGTGGTTACATAATGAGATAGTTGAACTCCCAGGTAATTTCATGAAGCTCAATGATTGCATTGTAATAAAATTACACTATATATGTTCCATAAAAAACATACCGAGTTGAACATCATGTAATAA
This sequence comes from Halocynthia aurantium, assembly GCA_013436065.1. Lineage (NCBI taxonomy): Eukaryota > Metazoa > Chordata > Ascidiacea > Stolidobranchia > Pyuridae > Halocynthia > Halocynthia aurantium. Next base: position 12,837 of record QXVX01001926.1, on the reverse strand, counting down.
CATGACAAATTGCATCGTTTCACAAACACTTACTTATATACTGTATACAGTCGTCCCTCGCTATATCGCGTTTCACTTTTCGCAGATTCACTACATCGCGGATTTTATATAATATTGTATTGTATGCATTTTAAGGTAATATTGTGTGTATTTTATTTCATGATAAATGCCGTGCCGTACAGTACTAGTATGTTTAAGCAATAAAAGTTTGAAAATAAAATTGAATAACAGGTCAAATGATTGTGGGAAAGGTTAATTAGTTTAATAAGAGTGTGTGAATGTTTTATAATGGTTTAAAATACGTTTAAATAAATTCAAATTGTTAAATAAATACCGTATGTGGTTTGGAACACAATACCCACGATAGGTGAGGGATTACTGTATATGCTCTTTCCCTCAATACTCATGATCATGCATTTTGTTTGCATTTTTGTATAGGATTATTTTACAATACATATTATTTAAAATGGAAAATATGAATATCTTATTCGTTGTAAAAATCACAATTTCAAAATACATTTTGGTATTCGAGATTTAAAAAGGAATTCTACAATTATCCTGGGATACCTAACTATTTCGTATTGTACATAAGATAAGGCATTCTACGTATAGAAACATTTCTTCTGTAACACAATTTATTGATAATTTTGCTGTTACTTGGTTACATAGGCGAAGCCGAAACTGGCACACATTCTGGAATACATGCTTCTAACGAGGCTGTTGTTACTGCTACCAGTAAGGACTGTGAAGAAACAGGTATGACATCGAAATTATGATCATTTCTTTGCTACACTTTTTCTGGATGAAAATGTTGAAAGAATTTCTCTATATTGACTTCAATGTACAGAACTAGGGAAGATTGTGAATGATACCAAATACAAATCATCTACATTAGGTCCTCGCTTAGCATCGTGGATTAAGCGAAACGGCGTTAAATGAAACTAATTTTATCATATGATATAGCATTACCAAACTTTTGAATAGACAGTCAAAACACTTATAATATTCACCATGTCACCAATCGCCAATGGCTATCTCATCACAACTACGGCGATTACGCTGTGACAAATGAGTTAGTCATTCTATTGTCTGTTAATGTGACTAGATTTTTGCATTTTTTTGCACCTGAAACTGTGAATACAGCTTGACTGCTGTAATTAACTTCAACACTCGACTCAAAATCCAACAATACCCAACATGACGCACACGGTAACATGTTACATTCGGCTGGCTTTTCAGGAGGCAAAACTTCAAAAATTATTAGCTTACAGTGCAGTTCTTGTGATACTCCCAAGATCAAGTTTCAAAGTTCAAGTGTATACATGTTGTTTTCATATTTGTCTATTTATTTCTACTGCATGTGGTAAATTATAATTAACTATACATATATCCTTAATATTCAAAACGTATCCGCAACAATATAATGAGCTACTGTTTCTTTTAAATTTTAGTCGGTGATACTAACAACTCTGCCGTGGAATCGAAAACTTCATCGAGAAACACAAGTGGTAATCAAGTATCTGTAACTTAATAACTGGTTTAATAACTAATAACCTTATCACATTAGGTCAAGAATCTCAAACTTCATTATACACGGTAAAAGATAATGCAAAGGTTACAGCACATAAGGATGGAGGGTGCACAAATATAGGTAGAAGATAAAAATTACTACTACACTGCTAACTATTACTCATACTCAAAACATTCTGTAACTAAGAACAACTTTTTGGCCACTTTATTATTAAGGAAAACCAGCATACGGTGGTAATATGAGAACGGCATTGGTAGAGGACAATGCTCAGTGCAAATTAACCAGGGAAAACGCTGCTATTAAAGGTAAGGACTCGAATGGAAGACATATTACTAACTTAACTATGGTACGAACTGGTCCATGATGCAACTATGTTAAATCTCTCAATATAATATTAATAATTTATATGCTGACTGGCAATATTGTATATAATTCTAATTGTCAGTGGAAAAGATTGAAGTGTGTAAAACAGAATATCATGTATTTTATGATATATGGGAAATAACATGTTTTGTTCTCATCATTTAGAACCGCTGTGTACACAAAGAATTTTTTTTATCTGAAGCGATATGGGGGTCAACATATACTGTATCCACATGACTAATATGATAAAATGAATGTATAATAAAACTGACTGAGTAAAAATGAATGAGTTTCCAATGAGGGAATCTATTCTTAAATAATTTATTTCCATTATTAAATCAGGTTGATATTGCTAAAAATGTTACGTTACGTTATAGCAACTCTACTCTATACTTACTCTCCACCTTATAAGCATTATCTTAAATATTCTCTATTCAGCAAAGCTTTAAATACATATGCTTGGATCCCAATGACAAAAACTTTCTTGCAAGAAAAGTACTATACAGTACAATTATAAAATACCTTCATACTTGTTTGTGGTGTTAAAATAATGATATAACGGAATCTATCTATAGTCGGTTGTGGAACTGGAACAAGGGTAGGAAGAAAACTTGGAGATTATCAAGGAGATAGTGTTAGTGAAAAAGGTAAGCCTCAACAGAAAACTTAAGTGGACAACTCAGTACGGTTTACAAGTTAAGAATTTTATCAATTAACCAAATATTCTTCACATCAAAAAAGTTCATCTGCAAATTCGCTTTTTTGGACGAGATGTCAATGGAAAACAAGTTGAACGGTGGTCGTTTTCACTCACAGATAAAATTTCTGCATTGAAGGAGAAAGTAAAGGCACACCACCAAGAAAGGAATTTCGTCCTGCTCGGACCGGATGATAAAGAACTAGAAGCTGAAAAAAGCTTCGAGGATTATGGAATTAAAACGGGAGACAAAATAAAAGTTGGCGAAATACAGTGCCTGAGTTCAGCAAATACACAGGCAGCAGTAGGGTCAATCCATTAAACTGCACAAATAAAAATACTGCAATTGTGAGCACTGAATAATTCCACAGTAGATAGAAAAGCAGTTAATAATTCAGTCGTCGAATGTTTCTGTTTCATTGTGACTTTTGTATTGTTGGTAATATATTTTTCACAAATAATAAACTGTTAAAGATGTTACCATGATTGCATGTTACAATGATCATTCCTATGTATCAAAAGGGACTTTCAAATTGTTGGATATGAATTTTAATATTTTGATATACTGTAAATAAAATAATAGTAAAAACACAGATTAAGTAATGGATTGACAGCGTTTACTTCAGTACTATACCTATATTATAATTAAAAGTAATCTAATAAAATGAAATATTGCGGGGGCTCATGGAAGTGAAGCTGAAACTATAAATGGTATTCAATCCAGACCTCTTAAAAAGTTAGTACTGTAATAGAACTCAGTAATAAAACGAGAGCTCTTTGAGGAGAAAAAAGGAAGGAGAATAGAAATTTGAGGAAGTGCAACTCAGCAATCAGCAAATAGAGGAAGTGTAAACAAAACAACGGGTAAACGTCACGCTCTATATAATATGAAAGAATGAATACCTTGTGATAACTTATTTACTAGGCACCTTCGGAATTGTGTTTTCTAGAAAACAACGTCATTCAGTTTTATATACAACGTGACTTCAACACAACCCCCAGGAAAATTTACAGGTGAAAACCCTGGAAGATCTAAGTAATAATCTTCAGGAATTGTATCTTTGACAAAACATCAATATTCAGAAGCAGAAGGCTGTCTTTGCATTGCAGTGAAGAAATGGGTAACTGTTCTAGAAGGCAAGGTAAGATTATCTTATTGATAAAAAGTTCAATTCTGTAGGCAGTGAATAATATGAACAATACTTTCCCAAAAGTAGCCTTCGTTATCAGACTTTTTTAGGTGTTATAATACCTTTTCAGGTATCACACCTAATGCCATCTTAATTGCTATCAACCAAAACAATAGATTTTAAAATAACTTTAAAAATAAAATCATATCCTATATGTATTCCAGAAAGTTTGTGTGTCTGTATGTGTGTGTGTTACGTCAGCTTGCGATAACAATATATCATGAAGTTGAAGATTGATAACGCAAGTGTGATTTCGAACAGCCTTACCCATCCTATCAAAGAATTACAATTAAAATATACACAGGTAGACAGCATTTGAGAAAAAAATTTAATGCATGTAGTTTATTGCGTCAGTTTATCAAGTAATAAGTTCTTTTTTCTAGAGATCACAACAGCTGCAGTGATCGCAAAAGGCAATCGAAAAGTAAAAATAAAACAGAAAGATTCAACGAATGAAATATGTAAGATCACTTTGACTATAAACGATCCTCAAATTACCTAATGTTCTCTAATCTAGATGGAGGACAGAAGAGCGGAGTAACTGCTGCGGTCATAGCCGCTGACAATACAGAGATTGAAATCGATCAAGAAAATACGAAGAATATAGGTCAGTTTGTATTCAAGATGTTGCTTTGGAAGTTGCTTTGGAACTGATTCTTCAGTTTAACGGTTAACATCTGTTAGTGGAAGCTTTATTATTGAAGATCATACCAGAGCAAGTAAGAACTAACATGCCCACTTGAACCTTGACCCTAATTCTAATTCCGATGTACTGTAAAGTGGGAGTAATTTGTAATTTTCCTATACTGACTTGATCTATACCTCATGTACTGACATACCAAAAATGAATTTGTTTGACAATTATTTTTACCTTCAGTCAGAAATGCATGTGAAGTATCCAATAGAGAAGACTCAAAAAAAGGTTTGTTTCAAAGAAGATATTTTTCATCAAACTGATCTGCAATTTTGTGCTATGCTAATCCTATTTTTTCCAACATAGGAGAATCAGAAATCAACAATATCAAGGATGATCAAGTCCTGGGTGAAGCTGAGAAGATTGAAGCAGGAAAGAAGATCAGTGGGGAAATTGGTAATATATACCTACCTAAATACATCATTTAGAGTAAGGTAAACCTTATGATTAGAGACACCTCAGATTTTACTATTTCGCATATTCAGGTAACATATTTTCGGGCAAATAAAATCACAGATGTATAACGAGCAAAGAAAACTTTTCACTTTGTACATGTCACACACAATCACATAAATTGTCCCTGAAAATTTCAATTTACTCAAATAAAAACCATATCTTCACTTTACAGTCGAATAGATCAGCTAACTTCCCAAACTTTGCTGAAGTTCTAACATACGGAAAGAGTTTTTTGCGCCCTGACAAAACTGAATAACAATGTATGAAATTCACCCATATAAAAACAAAGACGAACTTCCAACAGACTGATCGTTATTTTCACCTGATATACACTTTTTTACATTTAGTAATTTTCAACCACTTATCCATTTTGAATGGCTAAATCTAAATTTACGGTTTCAGAATTGTCATTGTTTAAACTCATGAAGCTGTAGGGCTGAACTCAGTCAATCCAGCTAGGATAATAAAAGGGCTGTGACTTGGAGGCTGGGCTGACAACATCATAGCAATTAACAAATAGAGAAGCCATGGATTTTCATGTGAGGAAACTTATTACCTCATGGAGCTCAGTTCAGAAAACTCCGCACTGAGATGAAAAATACGTTAAACACAACTTATTATATTAGATACTACTCAATCTAACTATTTATTGATGAAAGCCTCCGTTTCCCAGGATTTTTAAAACAGAATATTTTAAATTGAGCTTGCCTGACATTAAAAATTGCTTGGACAAGATTCTACATGGTATTTGAACTATGGTGCCACGTGAGAACAAAAAAATGAAATGTCCGCTCTTCTGTTCCACATAGAACAACTATAAATTGACATAAAAACCCACTAAGATGCAGTAAGATAAGTGTTAAGTTCCGAAAATAATAACTTGATTTAAACTTTTTAGTCACGATCACAATTCATCTCTTCGGAAAACAAATCAGCGGACGAGAGAAAATATCCAAACAGTTTTCAGCACATTCTAAGCCATCCGTTATACGTGCCTTTATCGAGGAATATCACCCAGATTGGAATTTCATAATGATGTTAGGAGACCAAATGTTGGATGAAAAGAAATCCTTACATAGCAATGGAGTACAGACAAACCACACAATAAAAATAGGTACCCTTGAGTTCGCAGAAACCGGAGGAGAACAAAAGTCGGTGAAATTACAGACCAGTTCTACCCGTGTTCCACATCACCAAGCTAGCAACTTATTCAGTTGTTTTTCAAGTCAGTAGTTTTCATGCCTATACCACTACAGATTTTGTACGAGTAGATCAAAGAATTTATTGTATATATTTTATATCTAGTTAAAGTGACAGAGATTTAAAAAAACACTTAAAAACGACTCGGTAAGCTTGCAAGTTGTTGAAACAGTCATACTACCACATTCAGTGAACACATGGACATTCAACAAGTGATATGCAGTCACAATCTGCTCCTAAATTTAGATAATCGATATCAATTATTTAAGCGGAAACAAATAACAAAAATTGTGAATTGTGAGGAACTTGCTCACCATAAACAAATTTTTTGTGATTTCATGTGATTACATCATTTTGAATAAGCTAGCTATTATATATATTCAATGGTCAAGAACCGATTTCCAATTGTGACAACGGTACGCTTTTATATGATCCTAAATATTTTATATCTTTATCTTTATATCATTTCGTAGTGATTTACCTTGAATAAAATTATGAGACATTCCAAATTATAATTCATATTCGTAACCAGAGGCAAATTCTATGAAAGCTAATGAATCTTTTCCTAGTGATTTACCTTGAATAAAATGATGACACATTCAGAATTAGAATTTATATACGTAACTAAAGGCAAGTTCTGTGGAGGCTAATAGAGAAGTCAGTTGCCTGAGCAAGCGGTCACAGCAAGGTTCACTATACAGCTACTGAAGAAAATTTATGGTGAGGCAATGGAGGCACACCACAACATCATGATTCATTCACTTCATTTCGAAAACATTGTTATATTCACTGTCAGTCATTGCAACAATTCAAACAGGGTAATTGAATAACCACATACACGTACTATACATAATATATGTAGATGATAAATTTAACTGAAAACGTCGACTAAACTAAGATCATTCCTAACAAGTGATGAGGAAAAAAAAATTAATTCACATCAAGTAACAAGTAGTCACGAATGTTGTAAATAAGGAACAAAATTTAGATGTCAGGGGTGTAATGTGATTGATAAAGAAAAATAATCCCGCTTATAGGTTTGCTCAACTTGTATTTTTTAGGGAACTGAATATTTTTACTTGCTACTGAAACTACCAATGCACTGACGGCGATGTACTGAAGGATGAAAGTGAGCATGCCGTTCGACTTTCTCGGTTTGAAAGCTACCATAACATTGTATTTGTATCTAATTATGAAAGCACTGGTAAACTGGCATATACTGATTGTGTATAAATTATTAGTCAATATTTATATATGATAACATTATTAAAAAAGCAGAAGTGTTCTGCAGTTTAAGTATTCATTTTCACAAAATTCACCAGGTGAAATTTGAGGTAAAGGATGGCTGCGAGAAAACGAGGAACCAAGATTTTTGTACGGTCGAAGCTTATGTACTTTCTTTAAAAACATTTGCTTTGTGATTCAAAAGCTACGTAACTCAAGATTCCTAGCAAATGATACTCACAAAAAAGCAGAAGTGAACAGCCATAAGCCCATCATACATGCAGTGTCATATTTTGTACAGTATGAAAAAGAAGAAGTGAACTTACTTCTGCTTACTTCTTACTAATGGGTGACAAGTATGAGGTATATTAGTTGTTCTCTGTTCTAATAGTTCATTTGAACAAAGATTCTGTTCGAAGCTATTTTAAAAAGCAGCAAACAAGAGCTCTTGTCAGTCTAGATCTAAAGTTGACAGTTGACAGTATAACTAGGAAAGGGAATTTGCTCGCTACAACCAAACAAGTAAGATGTCAGGTAAGTTTAACATGTATAGTTTTTTTAAACAGTATTGCTATTCATTTTTGATTGCACTTCCAGCATCTCATATACTTGTGAAGGGTAAAGGCAAGTTAACATATGTGGGTAAGGATTGCACAACGATTGTAGGTAAGCAATACCTTGCAAATTCTGATTCTAATGCAAGAAAAAACAAACTAAGGACAGTGAAACTATTTTCTCTGTTATTATAGAGGGTAGCGAACACCATGCAGTGGACATCCAAACAACTGACCAAGCAGAGGCAACTGTTACTACAACAAATCAAATTTCAACAGGTATTTGGAAAGATTTTTACTGCTTGCTTAGTATTAGATGTCGTATTTATATATCATTTCCTGCAATACGGATCTCTAGGACCAAGACTCTAGGTACTATCTAAAAGTTTGTTTGCATTGGGATTCAGAGCAGCCCAGGATAAAGTTAATCCTACTTAGCACCGCTCTAACAGCCCCAGCGGCCGAATTGAGAATTTGGATATATGTCTATGATAGCTTTTCCGTTAAAGGCTTCCCCGGGTCACTGTACTGGTACTATATGTTGGCCAATTGATGCCTTTCCACCACCTATCTGTATTATTCAAATGGTATCGTAATAACTAATCTCTTACCTTACTGCATTAGTCAAAACAGTCAAAAACTCGGATGAAAAGTGTTCTCCTGCTGACACAGTTGGTAAGACATACCGAATTTGACAATTCTATGCATACTTCCATAATTTTCTATGTCTATCATACCATATTTATTGAATAAATGACAGGGAAGAAGGCATATGGATACGTCGCCTCGAAAAATTCCAAAATGAATATTACAGCGATCAACCCACAAGCACAAGCCAGTATGTCTCAGATAGTATATACAGAGTAAAAGTATACGTTAAAGTACAAGCAACCATTGCAATTAATTACTTGATGTAACAGTAAAACTTTTCGTTTTTTAAAAGCATGGGATTAAATTTATTTCACACACAGGTGTTGCAGACGAGAACGACGAGGCAGCAATAGCTGTCGTGGAAGACGAGGGTGAACTTTTATTTTATGAAACAAAAGCAAATGTGAAGGGTAAGCAAATCAAAGGATGTTTTTTTATGCAAGAATTTATTATCAATTATTAAAGTCAAAACTTGCTGGCTGGACAACGGAACTGAACAGGCCCCCAAACGACCATTATATCAAACCAACTATTATAGAAAACCTTCTTAATGCTTTCGACTCCAGGCCTTATGACCTGAATGTATAACTTACAGACAATACAACTTCCATCATTTTCAAATCGTAATACATTGAACGCTCTGCTTATTATGATCGCGGATTACAATCGGTCCCAGAACATATTTAAATCATATTCATATCCCTCACTTGAATTAAACAATATTTTTGGAAGAAGAAACAATAACACTTATAACCACTGCTGGTATGATGAGCATTCCTTTGTTCTGCGAGAAAGGACCACAACAATGAAGTACACAAATACTGTACTGTTCAGTAATGGTAAAAAGTTGTTGAGGTCACTGATTCCAAATTAGAGTATATATGGAATTTATCAAATACCAACTTAGCAAAGGTAGTTTAATATACCAACTGTAGTTAAATGTCTCTTCCTGAACATTACAATTTACATACATTCACTCTATTGTATATCAAACTATAAAGGAAATATCAAAATTTACACCATTTACTTGGAAAAACACTCAATAGGATATCTGAATAACTAACGTTACCAATCTCAGTCACCATATACAATACATTTGCATAACTGAAAATATCAGCTTAACTAGTATTGAAACTTTACATATAACAGATTTTTTACAATGAATTCTTGAAACAGACTCTCATGTACTTGGCTTCTATCTATTCTTCTATATATATAAGTCTACCAGATAGTCATAAACACCGTATTTACAAAAGCATACATTAAATGACTGAATTCTTCGACCCATTGATTGATAACAGTATGTTGAATATTACAGTCGGAAAAGGTGAAGTTGAAGGATCGAGCAGTGTTGAGGTTGATGGCACTAAGGAAGTTGTCAAGGAACAAAAAAGTGAGTACCAATAATATCAGTATTATGAGTCATCAGAACATGAGTCATGAGAACAGGAGTCTTTTTATGATTTACATTGAAAAAATGTCAAAAGGTCAAACATAGAATGACATTGATTGAATAACTAAATTGATTTGCATCTTCGAAAGCCAATAACAAGATTTCTAATATTTTAGTTACGATAATGATTCATCTCTTCGGGAAGCAAATTAACAAATGCGAGAAAATATCTCATCAGTTTTCAGCAAATTCCAAGGCATCTGTTATACGCGACTTTATCAACGAATATCACAGCGACTGGAATTACATATTGATGTTTAGAGACCAAGAGTTGAATGAAGAGCAAACCCTACAAGAGATTGGAGTGCAGACTGATCATACGATTAAAGTTGGCGAGCTAGCAATTGTAAGAGCTGCATCCAAGGTTACTGCCTCACAGAAAACCAAAGTCCAGTGAAATAACTGACCGTTACAATGTTTTCCTCTGCTGGTCCACTTTTTCATTTTTTTATTTAGCCCTATGACAAGATAATGCATACGGTAAGTGTATTCCAATTTTATCCTTTTATACTTCATTCAGAATTCCATCAGTTCAAAATCAAATCAAAAACTAAACTTACATTAATTATCAATGAAGATTTTGAACTGCAGTCCAACCAAAAACACAATATTACTCTAGCAATCAAGATTTTATACTTTTATATGTACATATAGTATTCAGGATCAATCTCTCTCAAAAATCTAAACTTTTGTTTATCATCCTGATCCTCAAATGGTATAACATGGGTATATGCTTGATATGACTTGATATTTTTCATATTTAATCAATATTCGGCCAGAAAAATTTGAACAAATTTTTGATCCGTTGTTAGACCTTTCGAGTTAATATGTTCATACCTTGAATAAAATAATAAGACATTCCGAATTGGAGATCAAACTAATCCTAGAGGCAAGTTTTGTATGAGCTAATAGAGGAAACAATTGACTGAGTGAGCAGTGAACAGCGAGGAGGTAACACTATGCAAATAAGTACCAATATTATCAGTATTATCAGAGTCATGAGAACATGAGAACAGGAACCTTTGATTGAAGCACTGACAAAACTGAACAACAAAGTAGGAAAATCATACATATTAAGACCAAGATAAACTTTCAACATGCTGATGATTATTTTCACTTGTTATAGACTGATTCTACATTTAGTTATTTCCAACCACTTATCCATTGTGAAAGGCTAAATCAAGTACTTTTTTTAGACTCTACTGCCTAATAGAACTTCTAAATAGTGTGTGATTCATGGTTTCAGAATTGTCATTGTTTAATCTCAAGAAGCTATAGGACTACGCTCAGTCAATCCAGCTAGGCTAATAAAAGGGCTGTGACTTATAGCAATTAACAAATAGAGAAGCCATGGATTTTCAGTTCATGGAGCTCAGTTTGAGAAACCCCACACGAAGATATGAAAAAATGTTTTATAACAACTTATATTAGATTAATCTAACTATTTATTGATAAAAGCCTTTGTTTCTCAGTATGATACATTCAAAATTAATATAGTAGTATGTTGAGAAATCATTTATGTTATCGGCAAAACATAAAGATTTTTCAGAACAGATCATTGAGAAAATTGTGAGGGACAACTTTACTTGGAATGGAAAGGTATTGAAAACTAAACATCAACATTGTGCTGTCTTTTTCATCATTTTCAATAACTATTATATTCAATAGTTTGGTTGTGTGTATTCAATTACCGATTGATACCAGTGAATGATTACTATAAAAATACAGTTTCTGTGAATTTAAATGGACAGGAACCGATTTTCAATTGTGACAATGGTACGCTTTTATATAATCTTAATTATTTTGCATCAAAGTACAAATTTACTGAACTCAATGTTTTACGTCATTTCTCGGTGATTTACCTTCAATGAAATGATGAGACATTCCGAAGCTAACGTAACATTGTATTTGTATCAAATGATGCGTGAGAAAGCAGAGGTAAACTGGCATATACCGATTGTGCATACATTATTAGTCAATATTTATATTGGGTAACATTATGAAAAAGCATTATGAACTATTATGAACCAACTATTTACTACTAGGTAAAAGGTATTGTAAATGTGTTCTGTATTTTTAATATTTATTTTTACAAAAATTCCCCAGGTGAAATTTGAGGTAGAGGATGGCTAAACCATTGTAGGGAAGCGATTATTGAGGAGCCAAGATCTTCGTGCAGTCTAGTAAGGGAAATAATGAAGCCTATGAAATATTATTATTATTATTATTGTATTCTTTTCATATTTGAAGACATAATATTTATGTGCTACTAATAAAAATGACAAGTGCATAGGAGTGCCAAAATCAAGGTTAGAATCGAGCACACTGTTTGACTTCCTTTTAAAGAATTTTTCTCTCCAATTCAAAAGCTTAAAATTCGTAGCAAATGATACGCAGAAAAGGCAGAAGTGAACGGGCCCATTGTACCCATTGTACATGCAGTGTTATATTTCCTAACCTTATATGAAAGAAAAAGCTAACTCACTTCCGCTTATTTCCTACTACTGGGTGGGAGGTATTAGTTACAGTTAAATGAACTCTATTCTAATAGTTCATTCAATAGGCAGAATTGAAACTTAAGGCAGCGAAGGGTAACATCTCCATTGAACCATTGCGTTGTCATTTAGACTTTGTTGTCTGTAGACTTTACTGCCTCTTTCTTAGCATTCCTTAACAAAGATTCGGTTTAACCATGGGTTACTGGGCCAACTTTACAGGTTTCGTGACTAAATGGTTTCTATGGGGTGTTAGCTTTCTTTGGAAAAATTATCAAGCACCACAGAAACAAGGTAAGTAGAAATGTTATTCCAGCTAATGCAACATG
>QXVX01001924.1:17452-35454 GCA_013436065.1 Halocynthia aurantium | reverse complement strand
CTAATAATAAATAGAACTGGATCCTTCAATGTAACAATGGAAGAAAAATAATATAGACACGTAATACTTCAGGTTCGATGAACAAGGTAAACACAATTCCATTTATCCTACGTGTAAAATTTTCTGAAAACGAGTTCTTTGCTCACTTTGGATGTGAGCAAGACCTGATTTGGTGTTTCCCTGCTTGTACTGAGGCTTTTTTAAATGTGTAAGTTGGACTGGTTGCCGAATTCGCCGGGGCCCAGATATGCCTCAGGAATAACTCTAGCGACCAGATTAACACGTCGAACAAACATAGACAATTTCCTCGCAGTTACAAACGTCCCACTGTAATAAGACGTCACGAATATGGATATATACCTATAAGAGCTTCCGGATTTAGCGATGCCGGAAAATCGATGTTTGATCTGTATAATTAATGCAGTGATTATAGTTTTTACTCGATTAAGTTTCGCCAGTTGCTAGTATTACATCTCTTGCATTGGCACTTGTTCCTGCTGTGACTCTTGTGGTCTCTGTGACTCAACTGGCTGCTGTGACGTGGTTGCCTCTTGTTCCTCCTCTTGAAGGCATAGGCCGTTTTGGTCGGTAAAACGAAAGTTTGTTCCGTGTGATAATTCTCTGGTCAGCGAAACCCTAGGTGGTGAAGCGACTAGGTACTTTCTCTGGCCCATGTTCCTTATTTTTGTTCCGGAATGGTCAGTCACGTTTTCAAATATTTCTTTCTTGGGTATCCACCATCGAACTCTCCTCAGTCTAAGTCTGTTCCTAGTCGCCTTTATCCTCATTTTGACACCATCAACTGTGTGTTGTAGTTCGTATTTCTTATCTCTGTGCGTATAAAAATGTACGATATAAAATTTTGAATTCCTAATAATACAGTGAACCCTGATTTTTCCGTTGTTTGAGTCAGCTATTTGGAATCGTATAATTATAAACTGATATATATATATAGTTTATATTGTGTGTATAAAAGTGTATCATTTCTCCCAAGTATAAAATTCATGAAATTCTGCATAACTACGTAAATAGTTACAGAATTACGACCAGGCTATAATATCTTTTTTGAATAATTTAGAATTCTTTTAAATTTGATTTATAACAAAATCCAGGAAAATGCGATGAACTGCATGTAAGTAGTAAGACCGCAAATTCTTACCTGCACGTTATTTTTCTCCATTCAAATTCTCGATTTGAAGGAGCTATCTGAATATTTCCATCCGTTACAATCAATTTGTCGTCTCCACTCTCAGTCGTTATTTGTATTTCAATGCCATCCCCAAGGTTTTCTCTAAATAAACTACGAAAGCGCAGACAACTACACATATTGACTAACTTAAGTATAGGATATCTCAATTTCTGCAACACAACTTGGTTATGTGGCTGGGTTTGTCTCGTTTGAAAAAAATTGCTCTAGTTTTTGTTCGAAATTTCGGTTTTCGTCGCTAGTTAATTGATGTTCCTGCTAATTAGTGTTGGTCTTGTGTACAGTGTGGTTGTATTGTCTCTTACAAAATATCTGGAGATGTTTACTGTTTATTTTTTTGTATACTATTAGTGATAGTAATAATAAGTGTTCATAATTAGTCAACAGGGATCCTGGGAATCCTCATTAAAAGAATATTCATACGATACATTCTTTCAACTTCCTTTAAGCTGTTGGGCCTGTAGCATTCGGCCCAGCCTTGCAATCGATCTCGTTTTCATTGTCATTCCTCGAGTCTATACAGGACTACACCCACTCACCTGACTACCAGTAGTTATTATGCTTTAGAGACTGTATATTCCATATACGTACATAGACTTTAAGTATATAACTTTGAAGCCCTCGCTTATTAATGAACTAATGATGGACCAACGCCTAAAGGAATGCCGTAAAACTACCTTGATACGAGCTCAGCAATCCTATCCTATCTATCGTACAAGCTTTGTTTTTGAATTCACTGAATTCCGGTATGACGCTATATTACATCCTGATGTGTTTTAACCTACCTCTACATAACGAAGCACTATAAGCTATCCAATAAGCGTCGAGGGAAAAGTAAGTTAACTCTCGTAACTGTATACAACGAGATAGTATGAAGATATCATATATATGTCTATTTAAGAATATCATTTAGGAAATTGCCAACTGCGGGCGCAATTATTAACGAAGAATTTTGTATTGAATGCGTTAAACGTTTAACAGAATATAATAATATAATTGAATATTGAATTTGATAATTAATTCTGACACGAAATCACCCGACAAAAACGTAAAACTACGGCACTCTAGGCATTCGCTACTATTGTTACTATGGTAATACGCCAGTGGATGAATTTGTCTTGCTCGATGCGTCACTCATTTTTCATTCGTTGTATAACTCAAATATATTATTCAATGTAATGTTATAATGTACATCAGGATAATTATAGAATAAATAAAACAAAATCAAACATTTCTTCAGTCAATTACTTTTTGTGCTTCCCCCTTTCCCCTACCGATATCCTATTTAACAGTTACCCTCGATCCGAACCCTCGAAGACATCCCATGTTTGTTGGTGGCAATAATGGAAGCTCAGATTTTCTGAACCCCCTTGTAGTAATAGCAGAGAATGATTAGCAGTGATGAGTGAACTTACATTGATTACCAATATATTTTAGTATAGTAGCATATAAAATAGTAATATTCCTAATAATAAATAGAACTGGATCCTTCAATGTAACAATGGAAGAAAAATAATATAGACACGTAATACTTCAGGTTCGATGAACAAGGTAAACACAATTCCATTTATCCTACGTGTAAAATTTTCTGAAAACGAGTTCTTTGCTCACTTTGGATGTGAGCAAGACCTGATTTGGTGTTTCCCTGCTTGTACTGAGGCTTTTTTTAAATGTGTAAGTTGGACTGGTTGCCGAATTCGCCGGGGCCCAGATATGCCTCAGGAATAACTCTAGCGACCAGATTAACACGTCGAACAAACATAGACAATTTCCTCACAGTTACAAACGTCTCACTGTAATAAGACGTCACGATTATGGATATATATACCTATATAAAAGCTTCCGGATTAAGCGATGCCGGAAAATCGATGTTCGATCTGTATAATTAATGCAGTGATTATAGTTTTTACTCTCTCAAGTTTCGCCAGTTGCTAGTATTACATCTCTTGCATTGGCACTTGTTCCTGCTGTGACTCTTGTGGTCTCCGTGACTCAACTGGCTGCTGTGACGTGGTCGCCTCTTGTTCCTCCTCTTGAAGGCATCGGCCGTTTTGGTCGGTAAAACAAAAGTTTGTTCCGAGTGATATTTGGTTGGTCAGCGAAACATTAGGTGGTAAAGCGACTAGGTACTTGCTCCGACCCTTGCTCATTATTTTTATCCCGGAATCGTCAGCCACGTTTTCAAATATTTCATTGTCGGTTGCGTTTCCTTTTACTTCCCTCAGTCTAAGTCCGCTCCCTGTCGCCTGTATCCTCTGGTTGTCATCATCAACTGTGCGTTGTAGTTCGTATGTTTGATCGCTGTGCATAGACAAATGTACGATATAAAATTTTGAATTCCTAATAATACAGTGAACCCTGATTTGTCCGTTGTTTGAATCAGCTATTTGGAATCGTATAATTATAACCTGATATATATATATATAGTTTATATTGTGTGTATAAAAGTGTATCATTTCTCCCAAGTATAAAATTCATGAAATGCTGCATAACTACGTAAATAGTTACAGAATTACGACCAGGCTTATAATATCTTTTTTGAATAATTTAGAATTCTATTAAATTTGAATTATAACCAAATCCAGGAAAATGCATTGAACTGCATGTAAGTAGTAAGACCGCAAATTCTTTTACCTGTGAATTTTTTTCGTCCATTTAAATTCATTATGAGGAGCTATCTGAATATTTCCATTCATTACAATCAATTTGTCGCCTCCACTCTCAGTCGTTATTTGTATTTCAAGGTCATTTGTATCTCCAAGATCTTCTGGACAGAAACAATGACAGCGCAGACAACTAAACATATTGATTAACTATAGTATATATAGGATACCTAAAAGTCCTGCAACAAAACTTGGTTATGTAGATAGGTTGTGCGTGTGTGATTACACCACACGGAATGAATGTCGCGAAATAAAATTTTATCTAAAAAACAATTTCTTATCATACGTAATGGAACCTTGGTTTTCGGTTCCTGCTATGACGATAAAAATTGCTCTGGTTTTTGTTCGGAATTTCGCTTTTTGTCGCTAGTTAACTCTTGTTGCTGCTGATTAGTGTTGGTCTTGTGTAGAGTGTGGTTGTATTGTCTCTTTCAAAATATGTGAAGATGTTTACTGTGACCGTTTTTTTTTGATACTATTAGTGATAGTAATAATAAGTGTTCATTATAAGTCACCAGGGATCCTGGGAACCCTCATGAAAAGAATATTCCTGCGATAGATTCTCTCAACCGCCTATAATCGACGCTGCTTTGACCATTCCTTGGTTGGATTACAGAAAAGGAAACTTCTAATTAAAGATAGACTCGTTGAAAGTGGATACCACTGTTTGCACTTAGGGATTTTTCTTCGTATGTAATAGGCAACTGGGCCGGAACGTACTTAAAAAATGAGGTCAGCGTAGATGACTGGAGAAGATAATGCCAAGGCCGCGGCGAAGCTTTTCTGCAGAGCCCCAATTGAAAGCACGTACATTAAGCTGCGGGTCCCGTAGCATTCCGCCAAGTCTTGCAATCGATCTCGTTTTCATTGTCGCTCATAGAGTCTATTTAGAACTACACCCACTCACCTGACCGCCAGCAGTTTGCACTTTCTTATTAATGAACTAATGATAGACCAACGCATAAAGGAATGCCGTAAAACTACCTTGATACGAGCTCAGCAATCCTCTATCGTACAAGCTTTGTTTTTGATTTCACTAAATTCCGGTATGACGCTATATTACATCCTGATGAGTTTTCAACCTACCTCTACAGAACGAAGCACTATAAGCTATCCAATAAGTGTCGAGGGGAAAGAACAATACTAGATAAGTTAACTCTCGTAACTGTATACAACAGGATAGTATGAAGTTATGACATATATGTCGATTTAAGAATATCATTTAAGAAATTGCCAACTGCGGGCGCAATTATTAACGAAGAATTTTGTATTGTATGAGTTAAACGTTGAACAGAACAAAATAATATAATAATATAATTGAATATTGATAGTAATAGATTCTGACACGGAATCACCCGACAAAAACATAAAACTACGGCGCTCTAGGCCCTAGGGCCTAGAGTCTAGGCATTCGGCGCTCTTGTTACTATGGTAATACGCAAATGGACGAATTTGTCTTACTCGATGCGTCACTCATTTTTTTATTCGTTGCATAACTCAAATATATTATTCAATGAAATGTTATAATGTACCTCAGGATAATTATAAAATAAATAAAACAAAATAAAACCATTCTTCAGTCCCATCACTTTTTGTGCTTCTCTCCTATTTTCCCTATTGTTTTTCCCAGGTACACGGAAATGGCGAAATCCGCAACCTCTCGGTAGGCAAGAGCTTTCGCTAACTAGCGCCAATAACTTGTACATTTCTTTTTTTGTTTGACTTTTTTATAATAATACAATAATATGAAAAATTAGAGCAAAACGTTTGGGTGAATAGCAACGTAGTACTGTTGGCAATTTCCATGGATGTTCCGGAGAGGTCTGTTATTAGCGGTTACTTTTTAGAACTTGAAATTCAGTTTACTTTACATTGAGGTAAAATAATTCAAACATACACATTACCCCAACCCTTGATTCGAACAGTACCCATATGACACACCTCTAACTCGAACCTTTTAAGACATCCCACGTTTGTAGGTAAGAATAATGGAAGCTCAGTTTTCTGAACCCCCTGTAGTAATAGCACAGAATGATTAGCCGTGATGAGTGAACTTACATTGCATTACAATACATTTTTTAGGGGGCGTTGCCTTTTTGTTACTATGCTATGTGCGTTTCCTTGAAGATGTTTTGAATCGTAGACGGGTACCGGTCGCCCTCGTGCGATAGCTCACGCTACAAAATTCTCGTTGTAAGTTAATGAAGTTAAATTGTTGAAAAAGATAGGCATTATACCTTATACCTATATTAGCGCTCTGGGCATATTTACATGGATATATCTGAAAGTTGGCAATTCTACTGGCAACCTATGAATTCAAAAGCCATTGCCTCAGCTATTTCCTTCGTGAGTACGGGTATAGGTGTTGTTTTCTCTTGTCTTTGGTTTTTGGTGCCCTTTGCCGTACTCTTGGCCTCGTATTTGGCTATGTACATATTCACCCCTTTACCTATCTTCTTGATCTTATGTCCACCTGATTTATCATCCACATCTGTAAATAGAGCACGTGTCGGGGGTTCTCTTATGTTACTGATTTTTTTCAGTTTGAAAGCCAATGGTTTCTTCTGTCCTCCCCGTTTTGACTTATCCTTTTTAGCTATGATGCAATACGTTTTCCCGCCGAGTTTCCTTGTTAGAATGTAATTTCTTTCACTGTTTGTAAAATATACAATATTAATATACTGTACTGTACATGTATTTTATCAATACAGTATAAGCAGATTAGGAAAGTATTACGTGGTAAGGCCCCGACATAAATTGTGGGAGAGAGACTTTGAAAATCGCGTCGTGAATGCGGCTTGTCACGGTCACGGTCACGGTCACGGTGATTGTACAATTGACTCATATAAACAGATATATAGGGCTAAAAGGTTTACTCAATGTTGGGTTGCTCTGCTAGTACTTTTTTTATCTCCGCTCTAATGAGATCGTTAAATTGAGGTCCATAAATTGGCATTGCGGGGTTGCGGTAAATCGAAGTTCAATAATATCACGTGCCAATGTGCGTTGTGTTTGTTGGTTGCTAACGAAGACCCTAAACCGAACCCCCGAAAATGAGGTGATTTATAGTAGTATCAAAAAGGGTCAAATTACATTAGTAGGTAAATACATTGTACTATATAGTAATATTTTTATTTTGTATGTTTAAACTTTAAACAGACTAAGATCGGAGACCTGTTGTATATTATTCACCATTGCAATACCTGTAAGTTGTTTTCTTCCAAGCGAATTCGGTGTCGTGTGGAACGATTTCAAGCTTGCGATAGAGATTGCAGATTACTTTGTCGTTGTTGTGCACAAGCTGAATTTTAATTTCAGATGTGATGTTCTTTTCACTCGAACCGTAGCAAGCAAGCATATTTCTCGCCAGTAGACAGGAATAGGATACGTGCGTGAAAGTATTAAAAACTGAATGAAATATAAACAGATATAAATCTTATTATCATACAACTATCCATTATAATATATTTAATCTCTCTTTTATAATTATCATACAACAGTACATAGATATTCCCGATTACATTGGACTATCCATCACGATAAAACTTATTGTTACTATTACCCCCCCAACACTGCATGGATATAACTTAATAGCCCACTGCGTAACCATTTAAAGATTGATTTTTCGCAACTATCGGTAATATAGACGCTGACGTCGTTCAACTTAAAGTCGCATATAAAGTCAAATGCTACACTTCACACCTATATATGATGGTCGCCTGTCTAACCTCTCTGCCTGTGTAGACCTCTCCTGTAGACTTGGACGCATGGAGTCTGGTTTTGTTGTTCTTTCTCTCTGTTTTCTTATGTGTTTTAACACAGATTACAGACTATTTGTATTTCATTCTTCTTTTGTTCTTATTCATTCAGTCGTGTATTGTCATCTCGTATATGTATATTGTTCTGTTTTCGGGGATATCAAGCGAACTTTCCCCCGGTAAAACCTGGCGATGCGTATTTGAGATAATATTGAAACTATCCCCTGGTAACAACTCCGATAATAATACCTCAGGTATACTGTGCATGAATCTACCACATTTTCACTTGACAAGACCTATGTGACATCATCGATCGAATTGCTACCGCTCTTGTTATTTCCGAACGCACCGATTACACAATACTACATTCTAGACATCGAGCATGTCGTCACAATATTACCTCGAATTTCCCCATGTTTTCCACTGAATGAGACAGCAAACTGTTCGTTGATCGTGAGAATCATCAGTGAATTACTTTTCTACGTTTTGTAACGGGAGACCTGAATAGATTAGATCTATAATACCTGATGAACAGAGGCTGATTACACAATAGTGTATTCTAGGAGATCTTAAGAAGACTTTCTGTAACCAATACACTATACCATGTAATAGAACAATAGAAGCAACTAACTACTATCCTTTTTTTACCTTGTACTCATTAATGTTTTAATGGCTTCTAATTTGTAAAATAGTACAGTTTACAAAAACATTGCGCGATCATTATGTAGTTACAAAACCCACTTCCTCATTTTCTTTGTGTGATTTTCTATTGTTATAGTTTCTCTAAATTTGGACCGATTACTCCTCTCCAGGTGATATCCCTGGACTTTACCGTGGGAGTGTCAAAGGAAAATACTTTTTCTATGATGTATATATATTTATATATATTACATATTGGAATGCGGCGCCCATGCGCTATGAGTATCTTTATACAAACATATATACATTACTTACTAATTTTTTTCTTTGTTTTATTTTTAGGCGATTTTTTTGTAAATGTTGATTAGTGTCCAAGGATTTCTATACACAGCGTGCGTTCTGATCCGTTTAGACTTTAGAGAAACGCTATTTTATTAACACTATATAGCTACGTAATAGAAGTTGAAAAATGTTATTGTTCCGGCGCAGTAGTTTACAACGTTATTTAATTTGTAAGTTGGATTTGAATACTGGTCAAAGAATTCGCCGAAAAACACGAGACACGAGGCGGGCTTTCTGCTAAAAAGGGTCCAATAACCCATGGCTTTAAATCGAGGTCATTTAGAACGACGTAGCCAGATTTATTACTGCTCGTAGGTCTTCACTGTTTTTTTATATTCATTAGCCACCTCTCTGCGCACATTTGTAATACTTTATTAAAACTTTCTCATTTGTTTCTTCATTAGGTAAAAAGTTTGTATATCATGCTATTCATGGCGTCCCTTTTTTTATTGTTTAATTTACGTATTCGGTTATTCTCAAATCATAATCCGTTAGATGGCGCTCTTCAGACATAGTGAAATTTCATTGGTATGGATAGCAAACACCAGTTGTGTATCCGGGTAACTAGGGTTACCATGGTAGTACCATAGTATTTAAAGACTATGATAGTACTGTACCAAAAACAAGGCAACTTCGCGTAAGCCCTATGTCTCTTCTGCAAAAACAGTAAAATATTACCTTGTTCCACACTCTTTTACTAGAGACTACCTCTTCTCGTTGTCCAAAAAATTAAGGATGAAGAACAGTAGCCCAATTTGGTGCGTCACTGCTATAAAGTTGCAGTTATTGTCTCCAAGTAATCATAATTATATATGACGTAGACATAGTAGACAATAATTTATCGAGTAAACATATCAGTCACATCACAGGTTAAGAGTAATTTAATACTTTACTGTACTTGCTTCTGTTCTGTTTTATATTGACATAAAAAACACCCTTGCCGTCGGCAATCAGTTCTTTCCAATAACGTGGCACTGACGGAAGCGAAACGAATCTACGGTAGTTCTCATTTGAAAACAACCATAAAGATTCCAGTTAGATAGAATAAAGTTCCCCTCGCTTGGAGCTAGATGAGTAAGGGTCTTTGCAGTTGTTCATTCAGCACAGTGAAATGAACAATTAATCTTTATTAAGTCGGTATTTATTTAATGGTTTATTATGGTGAGCCAATTCATTGCGGATACCCAGCTACAATTAGCTATTTTCTACCACAGAAATAACCGCTGCTTAGCTGTACAGCATTGCAGTTTACCTTAGTAACTATATCATTTTCATATTTCCTCGGGGGAATAAACAGCCGGTAGTTCCTGATAGTTAGCTGTTAGAGAGAGTTTACGTTAGCGTAAGATTTGAAACAATATTTGGTTTAGCGTGTTGAGAAGAAGGTCAGTGGCATTTTATCAATGTCCGGAAGGTTGTGGCCGCTGGATGAAAATACTGGAAAAAATCCTGCTTCCATTTTCACTACAAGGCCGCCTATCACGCCTCATTGTAGTTATTTAGCAGTAGAGGCGATAGTTTACTTGTTAGTGCCTCTACATGTTGTTAACTAATGGACCAACCTGGTATGTGAAGGATTGGTCTTGGTCAGTATCAATCTAGATACAATATAGAGTTCAAAAAATAGTATTATGCACCATACATCATACTCGATTGTATTTTACGCGTTTTTTCACAATATACATTTATATGCCCCATGCCAGCAATACGACAATCTAGGTTTTTCGTCTCAGCCGTCAAAACTCATTATCGTTGCATGGTGGTAATAATAGCACTGTTACTACAGTCTACACTCTACAGTATTCTATTGCAGCTGTGTCTATATCGCTTGTACCGTGGGTCTGACTGGTTAATCAAGAATATTTTCTACCGCTTAATGAGTTGAGCATGAAAATAGTAAGTTCAAAAATCGACAAGAAAGTTGTAGAGGAGAGTTCGCATAAACCTAATATTATATTTTAAGTCTTTCGACGCCACGTATATCGTCATTCATAAAACGGTTTCCGATCATTTTGTCTTTGCCCATATAAGCGAAACCCGAGTAGTGCACTTAACGAGAATTTATTTATAAACGCCTTGCGTCATGGTCTGGTAATTACGTAGTACGTCAACGTGTGACGTATTTACGTCGTTTGTTTTCATTTTGACGCAAGGCCGTATCACATGACTCTACTGTCACGAGTTCTTCGGGGGCATCGATACCTTTTCAGTTCAAACCACGGATTTTTTTCTACTCTTTAAAATGTAAAAGTTAAGAAGGTTTGGAGAGTGTTAAAATGATACTGCGGTGTTGTTTGATGTTGACAAGTCATTGTATATGCCAGAGAAAGAAGGGAAGTGAGATGTCATAAGGAAAACGTGTGTGGGTTGTACGGTGGCTTACTTTGTCTGAGTTAGGGGAACTTAAGATTCGGGATAGGAACTTAGTACAGAAGAGTGCCTCAAAATTGTCGTTATAATCAGATATAAATTAAATGTAAAGGAGATATACTAACTTAAAAGTGTAAACCGTTCAGAGGTAGAGTCAACGTTTTTTTTAATGGGTTAAATTTATTATACCGTAATGTAATACTAAAAGCTACATATATAACCTAGGTGTTATAGTTACATATTTCCTGAAGGGCAAGCCGCCTGTAAAGTAGTCTGCTAACTATAATGGCCGAATGATTACTGTTAGAGATTAGCTGGTACAAGTTTTAGTAGTGTGTTCCCTCCGAAGACTCGGTTATATTAGGGCAGATTAGTTGAGGATTGGTGTTACCTAACCCTAACTTAAGGCAACCTTATACCTGGTGAGGAACTTGCATTTGTAGTTTATTTGGGGGATAAAGGTAGGACCTTTGCCTTAATGTAAACTAAGAAAATTTGTTTCTTCCGTAATGTGAAGACACCAAATTGAATTAGCGTTTGCAAATCTATTTTCAACAATTTTTCTCATTTGGCAGTTTTTTATAATCATGATTGCTGACAAATAAAGTCAGCAGTGACTAGGAACTTTGCATCATCCTTTGGGAGCTCAAAGGTTAGAGGTCATATTAATGAACCCAAGCACAGCAGTTTTCTGTGGAAGTATCAACCAAGTGATGTCGTCAAGTTTTAAGGCTGAAAAACAACCTTAACGATATGTGACTCAAAAATTCGATTTAAACAATCTGGAGAATTTGTCATCAAACCGTGGAACCGCCGTAAATGCCTTCTTCTTCAAGAGAATTCTACTGGCCATTAGCGCAGAAGGTGAAGTCGTATCACCATGGAATCTGTCTTTCAAAAAATCTTCCACAAAAATAGGAGGAGATTTTTCTGGTGAGTGTGAACTGTTAGTGGGGATATGCAGGGAGCTAACCGAATCACAATATATACTTGAGTAGCTCTTAAGTCCATGATTTCAGGAAACAATACCTATGTTAAATGAGCTATATAAGGCAATATATAATATAAAATTTATTTGTGCTAGAGTTTGTGTAACTTTTTTCGTACACATATCAGTCTGAAATGCGTCTCTTGAAATCTAGTCCACCAGCACTGATATATAACATTAGTATACACAATTGGATGTGTGTGCCTTCTTGTTCTGCTAAGATCACATTTTTAAATAATGTGTTAAATTGCATCTATAATGCACATACTACATTAGGTGATCTAGCACTGCTAAGTAGTCTGTATTGTAGTGGTTCATGTACCTATTATATCATGTAAGTGTCATGTCTGTATTGCATGACATGTGTCATGTGTTAGTCAGTAAACAAGAATCTCATGACTTGTGTTATGAAAGAGCAAGTGTTGACTGATTGCATACTGCTGTTTGTGTGTACTCAGTATTCTTCTGCATACAACTCTGCTTCAATGCTTCTTACATAGGAAATATTGTTGAAAGCTATAATAATGCGATTTAGGGCTCCATTCAACCCTATAACATGAGGGTGGTGTTGTAGTTGATTATTGGAGAAAATAGAAATTGTTTGCTTGAATATGTTAGTTAGGTAAAAAGTTGAAGGTTAAATGTCTTTTGTTGATACTTAGTACTTGATACTATAATTCTTTGTCATTAGATGTTAAAACTAACCTGCGATTTGAACTATTATGTAATGAGTAAATGTTAATCTCGTATGATATGAGCTAAGTCTAGTAAGTCTATGAAGTAAATGAGGGCAAAAAGAAAAGGTTTAAGCGCCATGTTGCATAATGATGACCTGTATGAGGGATATTTTGTGGCAACTATAAGACAGATTTTAGAAATACCAGAGGAATAAAATATTGGAATCAGTGTCATGGGATAATGCAATTGTATCTTGGGTCATCTTCAATTTACCAGAAATAGACTACAAAAAGTAGGCTTGTCTTCTGTTTGATTTACTATTACCTATAGACTGAACGAGATAGGTTTATTTGTAAGTTCAGAGTTCGTTTGTAAGGTTAAAATAGTTCGTAAGTCAAACCTTGCTAATTTCAATGCTAAGTACAGTACATAGCATTGTATGAAAAGTTTTGAACATTACAGCTATATGTCAATACCACTGGATGGTATATACAGTATTTTAACCCAATAATAGTAGTAATAAATGACAATTACAGACAGGTTTGTGACATGTGTTAGTGCTCACTTTTTCACAACTGTTTCATTGTCCTAAGATCATTGTAATAGGTTTTGTTCATACTTGGCTATTTGTTTTAGGGAACACTGAGGTCTTTTTGTTCATATTTACAAAGGCTCACATGATATCCTCAGAGATAAAGATATAAAAACTAAATTGATATTTATGATTGACATTTACTCTGGCCATTATGAATGTGAATTATAGAATTTAAAAAGCAATCAAGATAAAGAAAAAAGTAAGGAAGCAGTTGTCTTGTTATATTGGGATTTGACTGGATTCGACCTAACCAGTACTAGTAGAATGACCCATTTAAGCCTTAACAGGAAAAGCTCTTATGCATATCCAGATTCTTATTTTAGTAGCTGGAGAAAGTTAGAAGGAGAGGATTTCATTCCATCCAAATCCGTTTTTTGTTCATGCATTATTCTGGTAGGCATCTGAATCTTGGTGTCAAACAAACATGCTACATGCTCTATATTGATCCTGTCATATAAATTGGTGTTATCATTGATGTTTGGTGAAATCATCGGACTGGTTGCTGCTGACTCATCAGCGGTTCTTTTATTATTCATCAACAACTAATATCATGTGAAACTAATAATCACATGTTAATTATGTTGACTATTCAGTCAATATATCATTCAGAATATCACAAATCTTCAGGCTCTCATCAACAATATCCCTGTGATACAATAGGGCATATGGTAAAATTAATTTGCAAGAGCTTTTTGTGGTGCACCGATAATCCAGTGCTGGTATCTGTCAAAGCATGCTTGTGAGGTGACCGAGGTTGTGAGGGGACTTCGGCTTTTTGAAATCTAACAGAAGGCTTGTAAAAACAGTCTACATTTTGCCTGAGCTCTTTGTGTTCTTGTTTTCATCAATATTATTTTTCAGTATGAGAATATATGATTTCATATTCATGAACTACCCACATAAGTGTTAAGTAAATTAACATATATATTGCATTCAAACATGGATTTTTTGTTAAGAGTTATTGAAAGTAAAAAAAATAAAGCAATAACAGGTAATCAGACTCCTGACAAAACGGTTGGTAATCCTCTGTAATTGGCGATAAATAACAGCATGTTTATTTTGTTGTATACATTTTTTGCACTTAGACAGATCAATAAGGGTAATAACAGAGTGACTCATACACATGCGCTGTATATATCACTTCTTTTTGCACTTAATAAGGTCACTAGTAGGTCAACGACTTAATCATCTATAACATTGTATATAAAGAATTACTAAACATTGTCTTGTGTTATTGGTAAATGAAGTATTTTTCTGAAAATAATGTGATAATGGAAATGATGTGATTATTAAGGTAGAAAGGTGATTAAAATCTCAGGCGGTGCTATGATAAATTTAAATCACTTAAACCTCTATTATAATTGTAGCACAATTATAGTTGATGCTTGACATACTGTTCCTCAATATGAAACCAGGAAGAGTTATCCCACTTCCTAGCCTTGGTTTCAGTTTCATAGTAGGGTCGTTCATTCATTTCCCTTTTTTGTTTTACTGAGGTCAATGCTTATGGAAACTGATGACTCTGCATAGGCTACTTAATGCTGTATCATATCTTGTGACATCACATGGTTTCAATCATGTGATATATTTCCACATACTATTAATGAGAGTCCAGAAATTTCTCTTTAAAAAATATATTATACCTATATCAAATAAACAAACTTCCTCTTCTAAATATACAAAGGTTCACATCAAAGTTTAAGTTTTGCTTTCCAATACTGGTTTCAGAATTGCTGTAATTTAAAATTTCAATGAATTAATGGTAGTAACAAGTTTAAAATCTACAAAGAGTTGCATTAAGTCCAAGCGTTATGTTGGAATGGCTCGAATCCAAATAATGTCACACAACCTTAAAATTGTCCTCCATTTTTCAGTCATATGACTGAATGAATTGCTTGCTAGCTTTAAAATAGATTAACCCTTCGTGAATCACACCGATAATTTCCTCTGGCTTGAATTAGTCGGATTGTTCTTGTAATACAACGGACGTGTGGTTAAAGGGTTATTTCTATTGATGTTCAGTGGCCGCTTCTACATCATGTGATGAAGTTGATTGTAGTTAGTTGCTGAATTGATATTTGCCTTTTAAATGCTTGATATAGCATTATCAGTTAGAAAACATCAGCCTGTGGAAAGTGCCAGAGTCAAAGCAGTGAAGATCAATATCTACCTTAGGTTTCAGCGCAAAGAATTTCAATATTTCAAAAAGTACATTGATAGAAATGATACAATTTAGACAAGGGGGAACGTTGAGAGAAGAGTGGAGGCATGACAGGCAGCGGATTCACTGTAGAAGAGACTTAGTGGAATATTCAGACATCCAGCTAGGTAACAATTAAATCATGAGTGCAACAACACCTGTGGCCACCCAGTGAAGTTTTCTGTCTTGAGAACTGGAGGAATGACCTATACACAAGTACTAGTTTTGTTAACCCAAACTCGAACCATTACGTTGAATTGTATGCATTTACAAGTGTAGCAGTAAGCGATAAGTGGAATGTAGATCTTCTACTTAGTTGCTGTTAATTTATTTGTATTGCTCAGGTTATATTCTAGGTTTGTGGACCATGTTGCTTCTCTGTAAGCATCTTAATCTCGCTTTATTTGCTTATCAAGTGCTCGACAAAAGAGGAACACATTAATTTTAGGAAATTCAGGTTAAGCCGCAGAGTGATTTTCAGTGGTTCTGAGTAAAGATTCTTATTTTTCGGTAGTATTGTGTTGAAAATAAGAAGACCTGTCATTTTTCTTGCCCCTTTTTTCTTCTAGCTGTGTTAGTAATTGCCTTGTTTAGACTTTTCATTTATATATTGTCATGATTTCAGCACAGTTAGAAGCTCTTGATGAATTACTTTCATTCTAGAATTGGATCTTGTAATGTCTTGCAATTTCAGTTGAGTCTTTGAGTCTATCGAATAACATTTTAGATAGAAGAACTAGCCCTGCTTCTGTAAAAGATATACATGTGTATTACATGAATTAATGCCTGCATTTCCTAATAAGATTTATAATATAGGTTATAACAATTCCTAGTCCTGGTATGTTGCAGCAGCTGTTCTTACATCTGCATGAAAAATGGTAAGAAATGGATAAAAATTCAACCAACTATATCGTATTATCTCCGCAGACATACTTGTATACTTTGCGTATTCCACTCAATTGCCAATGAAAAATTTAGTTCTAGAAAAATAGAATTTTTCAACCAGGGGGCAATTTTAGCATTCCAGGGGATCACAGATTTGTACATTCAAACTGTTGTATTATATGCTCATTATTTTGGAATGAACCTCTTGACAATCTTTCAACGTGGGAATGAACTTCTGACGTTAGGTGAAAAATTGACAAAAAAAGTTTGAGAACCATTGCCAATGGACTAGAGTGGATATATCATATTGACATATTATAACACAAGAAATTTAGGTTAGTAATCAAGTTCGTGAATTTCTTTTTCAGTCGAAGGTCCCGGCGTCCGTCCTCCGTCATTGAACTTCCGATAAGCAAAGAAATTGAAAAAGACACACAGGAGGTCGCTGTCGTCGTGTCAAGACCACCACCGGATGTCAGACTCGTGCTGTTTCGAGAATGCGGCGAGACAAGTGACAGAAAATTGCTTTTTGATTCGAAAACTGTCGAACCTGATCGAACAGAGGAAAGGCAGCAAGATGCTTTCCAATTTTCCACTGTGAGTTTTTGATAATTCATTATTTTCTCATGCGCAAATCCGTGTATAAGTTTCGCACTGTGTTTCATTGTTGAAATGATGAGAATGATTATATATACAATGATCTGAGTTACGAGTGCCATAGAAGCTATTAACCTTACATGACCCTACTTACTAACCAACTAGTATCTATAATAGTTTTCATTGCCAATTTTTAAAGCGATGAAACCTGTTTTATGACCTGCATTGTAAAATTCCTTCTGATCTCATTCAAAAGTTGTAAAACAGGCAAAATTGGTTCAAGTGTCATCACCAATTTAGCCAGCGGGCAATATTATTACGGAAGAATCTTAATTTGTGGTTCTAATAAGAGATTTCGCAATTGATAAAATATTTTAATTTCGACTTTGATTCTGTGCGTAAGAGTATTTGAAACATAGTATTATGATGTAAAAGCTATTTATAAGCGGATTTCGTCATATATTATACTAATTTAAGTGCTATGCATAATTGTAAGTGACTTGTCATGTGTTTGCTATTTTTTAAATTGAATCTATCTCGCCATCCAACTGATCATTATGAAATGGTTAAATTAAANCTATGCATAATTGTAAGTGACTTGTCATGTGTTTGCTATTTTTTAAATTGAATCTATCTCGCCATCCAACTGATCATTATGAAATGGTTAAATTAAAATAAAAAAATAAATTTTATCATGGGCGCCAAATAAAATGAATCCTGGTGTGAAAGTTACCAGAAATTATATGCTGTTTATATGCACTCATTTATTCCTACGACTTCCTACGGAAGCACAGCTTATCTTTGTGAAATGTTAATAGTATTTATCCAATTGACTCAATGTTTAGTTTGGTTGTTGAATATTGGATCCCTAAATGTGAACACTAACCAATTTCTTCCTTCAGAATTCACTTCCAAATGTTTCAATCAACAACAACAAATTGGCAAATGGTTTCTGCAGATCATCTGTAAATTACCAGGTAAAATATAATTTATTTTTATACCCGTGGATTTTCTACCCACTTTCAGTTCGGTTGCCTGTTGGTTGATACATACGAATTCTTGACTGTGAATTCTTGGAAG
>QXVX01001924.1:0-16656 GCA_013436065.1 Halocynthia aurantium | reverse complement strand
GATTTTCTACCCACTTTCAGTCCGGTTGCCTGTTGGTTGATTCATACGAATTCTTAACTGTGATTCTTGGAAGTGATGCTTTCGATCAATCTGGCAAATATAGTAATTCTTTATTGTTATTTCCAGTACGTCCGAGGTCCTCATGATGCCGACATTCTATCAGAAATGTTATTTGGAAGTGTGGGAATGGCAAGCAGAGCTTCTTCATTAAAAATTCACATAATAAAGTAAGTCGCAACTAAATAATCAACAACTACTATTATTCACAAGCAGACAGGCCTTTGTATTGTATATTAACATCATTCCTTTGTTCAATGTTCCTGAAAATTTAAGTGATGTTTGTTTTACAGAGAGCCACCGCAACTCATGTTGAGTCGTGTCTTCTGCCTTGAATCAAACAACACCACTGTTAGGTACGCTCTTTTTTTATTACATTGTTCATACATACTTATATATGTTTTTAATCCTAGCAATCAGTCTGACTCTGGCTTCATTTTTAATTAAGAAATAAAGCTCAATCAAGAGCCGATTATCCATAGTAACAGATAATATTTGTTGAAACTGTATATACTATATAGGGTTACACTTTAAAAATGCAAGAGCCAGGTTTATAGCTCGCTGTGTCGTCTTACATCCCTGTTAGCATTTCAATAATAAGTCATTGGAATTAAAAAACTCTGTGATCATTTTCACTATCAGTTTGGATCGTGGTATGGAATATCACTTGCAGAACAATCGCAACAATTCGGTTCTGAGCAGACGAAAAGCAAAAACGTTGCCGATGCCAACACCAGAAGTGATGCGTCCACAACCGATTCCACAACCGATGTCGATCGCTTCTTCTCTGACCTCTCGTCTCACCAGATCTGACTCCAGTTCTTCTTTGATGTCTCTTACTTCGATGTTAGGAGCTTCACTGCAAAATGCCACTGGTATGATGTAAAAATATGTTATTAAGTATGTTCCCAGTTAATTTTTATTCATTGTCCACAAAAACATTGTTTCATCTTGCTACACGTTACTTAGTTCTCCTTTCTTCTGGCTGACTTAAAAACTTTCCTATATAATCTAATTTCTATATAAAACAATGGGAACTGAAAGCTATAACAAATGGTAATGTATTTTTCCCCCTATTTTGGAAACCACCCTTTCTTATTTATCTAAAAATGCAACTCAGTAAAATTTTCCCATATTTCAGGTTCACTTGGTTCTCGATCTCTACCTCAACCCGTTCCAGCCAATGTGAGAGCTCATAGTTTACCTCCAATACGACAGCCTAGTCGTGACAGTTTTACACTGAATTCAGAGGTATGTTAAATAAAGTTGTTGCTTACGCACACCTCCGGCATCGGTCGTCAACATTTTTCAAATTCAGAGAATATAAGGCACAGAAACATTATAAGCTCATGGTTTGGAAATAGGAAAATAGTACAGTAATACAGTATTTAAATTTCTTTTAGTGCACTGGAGGCGTAACTTCAAGGAGAACAAAAGTTAAAATAGGTTTTGCAGTTCTTTTTCAACCAGAACCCTCGAATTCAAGGTAAAATTTTAATTACAATGATTTGAAAACTTAATTTTGATGAGATTCCGATATTTGATGATGAATTTCATTCATATTTCAGTGAATTTCAAAATTTTTTCTTCGAACATTTCCCGCTCATCGAAAGTTACGTTACGTTGCTGAAAGAGAAAGTTGAATCTGCTTTGAATAATTGCAAACGAACGAGAAATCCTAACTCTGAATTCATTCAAGCTATGATGGAGGTAGAGCTGCAACTGATAAAAAACTTTTACATTTTCAAGGCAATGTCCAAATGACATATTGCGTTATTTCCCAGGACGCATCACATTTATATATTCTCTTATTTATTATATTAGTATCGAGCCAATCCGAGTCACTTTCATTCCCAGGCTTGTTGGATAAATAGTCCGGTAGTGTAATATATATTTCATTTTTAATTTTCCTCTCAGGCACTTCATGTCCTGAGTTTACGTGTGACCTCTATTTACTCGACTCCTCGGCTTCCGAAACCAGTCTGGTCGTCCTTGACAACATCCGAACCGATGAAGATGCCGTGGTCTGGCGATCGTGTCACAGTTGAATGCTTCATTGCAGATTTAACAAGAATGGTGAATCAACACAACACTAAAAATAAAAATTTGTAAGTCTATTTCAAGGTTCAAATCAGTTCATAAACTTTGTATCTATTTAAGCACAGCTATTGATTAATTGATAAAGCTAAGAAATTTTGAGAGCAATTTTTTTACTCAATTTTAGTTTTATGAGCAGCCTGATCACTGCAGTTCTGTCAAACCATCTTGGATGGGTTAGCACAGCGATGCCACCAAGTGGCGAGAACGAAACAATCAACTACAATCCATTATGGGCACAGCTCGGGTAATGCTCTCTTATTAACTTAGTTGTTGAATGGAATTAATTCTCTTTTGCATTTTTAAGTAAAACTTTATTTTTTAAAAGGGATTTGTATGGTGCTGTCGGTACTCCTACCAAAGTTGCAAAAACCGTTGTTATCGGTGAAATCCATGAACTTGTATCAACAATACTTTCAATTCTCTCATATTTCATTCGCTGTTCAAACATTTCAGAAGTTGTGTCAGTCCCGGAAAAAATAACTCCTTCGGTAAGATATTTGTTTTATTCGCCAAGTTGTAATGCTTTGGTCTCTCTGGCTGGCATGATGCGCCTTACATATTTAGAGATTCCCTCCTACTATTTCTGATTTTTGATTTTAGACCGTCCTCGATCGTACGGACAACCAGCTCGAGATGTCGTATGTTCCCAGCGATCTTGAAAGCGATTACGTATTTGTCAGCATGAAAAACATGCTGGAAAGTCAACAAAACATGACTGAATCGATCAACCAGAACGTAAAGCCGAAAGAAAAGTCTGCTCTTTCACATTTCTGCAGGAAACTAAAAAATGCTGAGAAAGTGTGTTCGACATCTGCTGGATCTGCTACCCTTAGTCGGAGTAAAAGTAGTCCGGGATCTACAGAAAAACCTCAACCTAAAGTTACACGACAGATAAGCAACAGACAGAGCTCTACAGAAACTGTTCAACCAATTAGGTAGGTTCGGGGTTGGATTACTCATAAGGCTCAGGAGTCTGAAGCATCGTAATGAGACTATGCTTTTTATGATGTCCACATGAACATCATGTGTTAGCTTGTCACATATGCCAAAAAAAAAAAATTACTAAATTAAAGAGAGAATAGTAATAAAATACAATATAGAACTGAATTTATTATATTGCTTATGTTGCTTTGTAGACTTGTAATGTCTGATAATCTATCTAAAAAAAATCTTTTATATCAAAAATACATGAGTTTATCTGCAAGTCGCACAGACCTTGCCGGCGAAACTCTGCACACATCTGCTCTAACAGTTCATAGCCAATTAGCAGACTTTTCTTCATAGCAAATAAGATTTACATTTATTTTACACAGACGTAGAACAAACTCAAACGACTGCTTCACGCGACCCAGAGGTGTTCAAAGTCGCCGGACTTCCTATGAAGTCTCCAACGTACGCAGGATGAGTCAGTCCTCTAGCGCCCTTGTTATTCCAGACTCAAACGAGCGGTCGTCCGTGGAAGTGAGGTCATCACTCGAGGGAAGTAAATCTCTTTGTGGAAATCACCATGGTAACTTCGAATCTGAGCTTGTGAAGCGACTGGCCAATGAAAACTCAGGATCTTGTCCTGAAGGTATGAGATATCCTTCCAACTTTCACATGATTTTTATAATAATAATAATAACTATAGGAACTGGATTATAAGTGCCATACATATACAATAACCTTAATGTTTGTTATGCAGGCTAACTTATAGAAATGTACAAAACTTCCCAGATTCATCTCAGCTATTTGAAACTAATTACACTATTCTAGAATGAATAATTACAAACTGTGATTTTTTCAATTATCTACTGGCGCGACTTGATATGGTACACATGGTATAGTTAAATTCCATCCCATGCGTTGTCAAAAATTGAATGTAAAACATGTGAAGATACAAATTTAAATGATATTTTTAGACAAGCAGTTTCGGCAGAGCATAAAGAAAACTGTACTCAACACAAGCTTCCCTTCGAAACCTCGGAGTTATCAAAGAGAAAAGAAAACTCATAAAAGAGTTTCGAGCGAACCATTTTCCATCAACCTTCCGTCCATTAGTCAAGAAAATTCCATGGTTTGGAAATCGAAATCAACTTATTTTCACCCGCCGGTTGTGGAACAGACATATGTCGACAGAACAGAACCAAAGTTGGTGCATGTGGCGCATGTACAACGCTCTGCAGTGGTCAGTTCACCTCAGTTTCCGAGATCTCTGATGAATAATAGTAAAAATGACCCGATTATGGGGTTTGAAACCCCAGAAATGAAACGAAAACAGAAAATGGGAGTAGAAAAAAACGAGTTTTTGCTGGAAGTATCACCCAGAGGTGGAACGAAGAGTCCGTCGGGGGTGAGACGGTCATCATCAAGTAATTCCGGTAAAGTAAGGCTTGCTACACGACGACGTAAGTTGACTGGAGACTCGATGAACAGAAGCTTTGACGAAAGCGATGGGGAACTAGATAAATTGAACAATATTGCCCCAAATCCGGTTCTTAAATTACCCTCTCTAATGAGAATTCCATCTGTGTCGTTGAACCACGAGGATTTTGATGAGTATTTTGCTCCAGGTGACCGAGAGTATCCGAATAATCCATCTGGAATCCAGGAGGAAGAAGAAGAACGGGATGAATACATTTTCTTCAAAACTAAAGCACCATCCAAACCCGATTCTTCAGATGCGAATACTGTGCCTAAATGTCCTCCATCTAGTATGGAACCAGATACTATGCTCGAATGTCCTCTAGATTCCTTAGGCAAACATCCTCTTGCGTATCTGACTGTGTCTACTGAAAAACCTAATTCTATCTCAAATTCACATCTTCATCTTGCTACAGATTTATCTCCCTCTCCAATTAACGATTCTCATGGATCCCTTGATGATCCCAGCAAGCATTCTCATTCTAAGAAGCTACATGTATCGGGCCCACCTCCTCTCCCCTCCGTTGCCCCGTGCCATACCCAATTTCCTCTTGCCAACGAAAAGAAAGAGACAATTGTGCTTGCTAAAGCAACCGCAGCCCCCAAAGTTCCTCCACCCTTACCAACTTCCCCACCTGTTCACAAAGGTTCATTGTACCCCAGTTTGGAACAGCATGGACCTCATTCCAATCACTTGAAGCAAACCTTGTCTGTACCCTCAGACCTCAAGATAAGTGGAGTGCAGGGGTTAGAAGTGGGGGCTGATTCACTCTACCCTTCTCTAAAAGATTGCAGCCTGTCACCGTACAATGAAAATACAGTTGTAAATACCGAACCCCGAAAAGACCTCGAAACTGACTTGAAAATGTACCCCGATTTGGGACAGATGGATAAATTGAATTATGTGTCGACGGACTCATCTAACCTATATCCCAGGTTGCCAAAAAGTAATGAAGACATCTGTTTTAAATCTGCTGCAAGATTTGACCCAAACAAAGAGTACCTCTGTGATGACAAAAGAACATTTGAAGAAGAAAATTTAGGAAGAGAGGAAATCCCGTTGGCTCCAGTCAAATACCAGGAGGAAATATCAGGATCCAACAATAAACAACATCCTGAAGATGCTGTCAATCATCAGTCTTTAACGTTTGCAGAACTATTAGCAGAGTATGTAAAAAGTCTCAGATTATTTTTTTTCAACTTGTGTAATACTTGTGTTAATAATAATGTGAGTCATACTGTTCCTATGAATAACTAATTGCTTTATTTGTTTTCCAGTTATTCATCTGAATACCTTTGGGGTTTTGCACTTCATGGTACTTGCAATCAGCAAGGACTTCATGCAAATATAATTGGCGAACTTCAACATTCAGTCGCTCATCCGGTGCTGGACGAACCGGTCGCAGAGTCTGTTTGTATACTGGCGGACACAGACAGATGGTAAGAAAAATATTCCAATGATTTCTAGATTCAGGCCATTTTAATTCTAATGTCCAATAAGTAAACTACTGAATGAAATGCATATATGTATATATACAAACACTCCTAAATTCCCAAAAAATGAAGGCCCAGATACCTAAATATTGATATTGAAATTTATAATGGGGATGAATTAAAAAAATCGAGCAATCATGGTAATCTCAGAACCACTGATTTATGGTATAATTTATTTATCAGGACAGTGCAAGTTCTTAGCAGTCATCGTATTCACAGTGACAGAACTGCTTTGCCAGCGTTGACATCAAAACTCGTCACAACAATTCTGGAAAGAATAAGCAAGTTGTATATGATGAAAGTACCAGCAAGCTTTGTAAGTACAATACATTATATTTACTGAGTTTCACTTATCTCAGGCAACACCTATCAAATTTTGACTTATTTTACTGAAACATTTCATCATATTTGACTGGACATAAGATTTGATCGATACGAAATATTTCTCTCACACAGTGCATGCAACAGTTGGAAAGCGAACTTGCAGAGCTTGTGTTGAAGAGTCGAATGCTCGCTGGATATTTGAAGGGCAACACACGGGTCACCGTGTCCCAGCTATCTGCTGTTCTTGGGTATGTGAACTTAATATTACAGATTTGCAAAGTTAATATAGCTGAATTTTTAAGTTTGATAATAAAATGGAAGCAATTTGAGACATAGGGTTTGAGTTTTATTGACTTTTTTCCAATTGACAGAATTGAATCCAAAGATCTACCTCTACTCATGGCAATAGCTTCATGCCACAATCCTCACGTTGCTGCAATACTCCTGTGAACCTTCCGGTGGGGTCGTAGCGTTTTAAAATTCAAGTATAGTACAATTTACAGTACTGTTTGCTGTGTGTTTTGTGTGACAAGGTGTTATAATCCAATTGTCAGGTATATGGTATATGATGAATTTATATAAATAGATATCATGGATATTGGTTAATTGGGACACATCTGGTTTACTGACAAATTTCACTAACTTATCTTCAGCAAACCTAATTACAATATTTTCTATCACAATACTTTGTCAACCTATGACCTTACATTCATCCGTACTTACCACAACATCAAAAATAAATATATGTATGAATACATATTTTAATTTTTGCATGTTCACTGTACTGCTATGCTTTCTTTATCACAGTACGCCAATAACAATGTAATAGTGTTTCTCATTAAACCTTTTATAAGATTTTTTAAAACTAAGAATGATCATGAAACACACATATCAGAAATATCTTGTAATTGAATATTGTTACCAACTTCGTAACGTTGTAAGAATTCTGATCGGGTCAAGCTTATCTTTTGGTGACCTTATTTGATAGAATGTTAGATATGTTTATTAGCAAGCCTTTGCAATGCACACCAATCACTTGGTAAGCTTTTTCTTTTTACCTTTTTTTGCTGCTCCTGCCCTCTGATTACTATTAATTTCTTTGAATTTTTCCTTCCCAGAAGTATTCCCTTTAGTTATTTCGTTGTGTAAACGGTACATATCTTAACGATTTAATTATTAATATTATTTGTGCTTTGTACGAGGAAGATCTGTGAATAGATTTATCCTATATTAGATTTGTGCTAAGCATGTAATCAATGTTTTTTTTCATGGGTTAATGCCATACTTCCACTTTTTGAGGGTGAAGGGGATTAAAGGATAAAGGAAGAAGGATATTTTTTTAATAATGTACCAACTAACTCCAGGTTTGAATTAACCATCAGCAGTTAACAGGAGTAAATGTATGGCCTCTGATCCAGAGTGAGGCAACTGTCATTTTTGATTAGTGGTATCGAAAATAAGTTTATATTTCCGTTAATATGTGAGGTAAGTTCAAAGTCTGTATTTCCCCAGCATTTGTTTATTAAATATTTGAACAAACTTAAATATCACTTAACCGCTGTTTTAAAGTTGTAAGTAATGTTCACATCTAACTTCTGCTGAAAAGAAATACTAAAAAATGCTTGAAAGTATATTTTGAGATGTTATTGCAATCAAATTTCATTCAATATTTTCATTGCGGTATTGGGAATGCCACGTTGCTTCACTTTTGTTGGATTCAACGGTTTAAACACTTTTGTTGTGGCAACTAAGCCCACGTCTTTTCAGTTTCATTTCAGTTCTCGCACATTTCCAATGTTTTCGCAGCACATTTTTTCTGTTTTCTATGCACGTTTGCCATTCATTCTCATTTCTTTTGCAAACTTAAGAAAATATGTGAGCTATTATAAAACTATCTATTTATGTTATGTGCAGATTATGTTGTTTGCAGGCTGAGTATAATTACTAGGCAGTGGAGTAGCTGGAGTTTGTGCAGCATGAACCAAAGCAATTATTCGGGAGTCATGTACATGAAGAATGTTAGGATTCATAATTGTTATCTTGAGCTCACTACTTTGCATACACTTCCTTTCATAATCGAATCATTGGAATCGTAAAGTTCTACAGCAAAAATCGTTCACATGTTTTCAATAGCGAGAATTCATTGTTGTTTGAGCAAAGGAAAAAAACGTTTATATGTAGATAGATTAGTGTTTTTATCTATGCATACTCAGATATACTGTCATTTTGAATAATGATATTGGATGTATATTCCTTTTCATCCCCCCGGAAAAGTTGAAGCAGGCATCCCGCTTTTGTATGATTATCGTACATTTTGCGTATTCTTTCTTCCACGATCTTGAAACGCAACGAGAACATTCGTTCCATTCGAGGACATGGTTCCGTGTTGAAGACGCTGTAGCGAGATATTTTGACAGACGACTTTTGAAGATCTCTGGAGCGAGATGACGGAAAATGAAGAAGAAATCGAAGAATTTCTACATTTTACGCGAGTTTTAAACACTTTCAGGAATTACAAGTAAGTATCTTGGACGTAAGAAATATTAATTTCAGCTTATTTGTCAGACTTATTCATTCGTTATAATTAACAAGTGTGACGTCCCCGTTTACTCAAATGTTTTCAGATATATCGACAGTTATNACGATTTAATTATTATTATTTGTGCTTTGTACGAGGAAGGTCTTTGAATAGATTTATCCTATATTAGCATGTAATCAATGTTTTTTTTTCATGGGTTAATGCCATACTTCCAGTTTTTGAGGGTGAAGGGGATTAAAGGATAAAGGAAGAAGGATATTTTTTTAGTAATGTACCAACTCCAGGTTCGAATTAACCATCAGCAGTTGTAAACAGGAATAAATGTATGGCCTCTGATCCAGAGTGAGGCAACTGTCATTTTTGATTAGTGGTATCGAAAATAAGTTTATATTTCCGTTAATATGTGAGATAAGTTCAAAGTCTCTATTTCCCCAGCATTTGTTTATTAAATATTTGAACAAACTTAAATATCACTTGACCGCTGTTTTAAAGTTGTAAGTAATGTTCACATCTAACTTCTGCTGAAAAAGAAATACTAAAAAATGCTTGAAAGTATATTTTGAGATGTTATTGCAATCAAATTTCATTCAATATTTTCATTGCAGTATTGAGAATGCCACGTTGCTTCACTTTTGTTGGATTCAACGGTTTAAACACTTTTGTTGTGGCAACTAAGCCCACGTCTTTTCAGTTTCATTTCAGTTCTCGCACATTTCCAATGTTTTCGCAGCACATTTTTTCTGTTTTCTATGCACGTTTGCCATTCATTCTCATTTCTTTTGCAAACTTAAGAAAATATGTGAGCTATTATAAAACTATCTATTTATGTTATGTGCAGATTATGTTGTTTGCAGGCTGAGTATAATTACTAGGCAGTGGAGTAGCTGGAGTTTGTGCAGCATGAACCAAAGCAATTATTCGTAATTGTTCTCTTGAGCTCACTACTTTGCATACACTTCCTTTCATAATCGAATTTATTGGAATCGTAAAGTTCTACAGCAAATATCGTTTACATGTTTTCAATAGCGAGAATTCATTGTTTGTTTGAGCAAAGGAAAAAAACGTTTATATGTAGATAGATTAGTGTTTTTATCTATTCATACTCAGATATACTGTCATTTGAATAATGATATTGGATGTATATTCCTTTTCATCCCCCCGGAAAAGTTGAAGCAGGCATCCCGCTTTTGCATGATTATCGTACATTTTGCGTATTCTTTCTTCCTCAATCTTGAAACGCAACGAGAACATTCGTTCCGTTCCATTCGAGGACATGGTTCCATGTTGAAGTCGCTGTAGCGAAATATTTTGTCAGACGACTTTTGAAGATCTCTGGAGCGAGATGACGGAAAATGAAAATGAAGAAGAAATCGAAGAATTTCTACATTTTACGCGAGTTTTAAACACTTTCAGGAATTACAAGTAAGTAGCTTGGACGTAAGAAATATTAATTTCAGCTTATTTGTCAAGACTTATTCAATCGTTATAATATACAAGTGTGACGTCCCCGTTTTCTCAAATGTTTTCAGATATATCGACAGTTATATAAATTTTACATATGCCAAACTTGCCGTCATTTTAACAGTTTGCATTGTCCTGATTATTATTAATTATCTTTCGATTTAGGATATTTTCATCAAAACAAATAGAAACATGCATACAGAACTTCAAAGCTCTTCCACAACAACATCAGGTAAAATTAGATTAAAATATTTTAGTTTGCTTCCGGGTTTTCAATTTTTTGAAAGTAACTGTTACAGTTGAAATCATGGTGAATTCTAAGACCTAACAATTAAGTTTTGCGGTTCTGCTAGAAAACAATGAAAAAAAATTCTTCGCGTAATGAGATTCCTCTGCTGGGGGGAAATTGTATGAATATGACTTTGGTATTTTTATTTCTATATTTTTATTTAGGATCTTGTACCAGACCACCTTGAAATTCTGAATCAAATTCAGATTTCAATTTGTCACAACCAGGAGATCCTCAATGAAATACTGAAAACATGCAAAAATACTTTCGAAAATAAATCCTATCAAGAGGTATTATATTACCGTTGAGTACTGTTCAAATTTTATTATTCCAAAGTATTATTCTAAAGAATGTCACAATAATATTCAATGAAGAATGCTAATATGATTCCAAGCGGATTTTGCAAAAATTTAACATTTTTTTTGCTAGTTGGAAGACAGCGAGATAAAGTATGCTGTCCGTCCAATGGATGTCGAAAAAATCAAAACGACCTTGAAACAAATCATACGTGACTGGTCATCTGAAGGTCAAGCAGAGAGAGAACAAAGTTATCAACCAATAATTGAGGAAATTCTTTCAAGATTTCCTCTTGAAAAAAATAGTGTGAGTCAACTTCACTAAGTCTATTTCATTTTCAGCATTTGGGGAATCTCACAACTTTCGAATATAGCTGTTTTTGTCCCCTGATTGTTCTTCCGGAGACAATTTTTCAAGCTATGCTCATGTATCATTTATGCTTTAATAATGGCATTCTTCCCTCAACCCAGGATAGTCCACATATTCTGGTACCTGGTTGCGGTCTTGGACGTCTTGCATGGGAAATCGCTCATATCGGCTATAACTGTGAAGGAAATGAGTTCAGTTTCTTTATGTTGTTCACTGCAAATTTCATTTTGAACAGGTAATGGTACTTTTAAATTATATAAACAAAACAGTGATATCCAACCTTTTCTATACTATACTTCTATACTATACTCTATATATACTTTCTTATACTATATCTATGTATTCAATCTATCATATGATTTTCCTGAAATTCTGTTTTGATATTCTTCCAGAACCCAACATTCAGAAGATGGGTCTCATCAGCAGTTTATTATTTACCCATGGGCAACACAACGATCTAACATGAGCACATGGGATTCAGCACTTGCTCCTGTGAAATTTCCTGATGTTAATCCAGCAGTCGTTCCCCCTACTGCCTCGTTTTCGATGACTGCTGGAGATTTTCTCGATGTTTACACGAAAGAAGGTAAAGATATGGGAAAACTTTTTCACGTTACAACCCAGTACACTAATACTACTACATCTCTGTTGCAGCATC
Source organism: Halocynthia aurantium (assembly GCA_013436065.1). NCBI lineage: Eukaryota > Metazoa > Chordata > Ascidiacea > Stolidobranchia > Pyuridae > Halocynthia > Halocynthia aurantium. The sequence goes on along the minus strand of QXVX01001924.1, from coordinate 4,665 downwards.
ATGGGACTGTGTCGTGACTTGCTACTTCATTGATACCGCCAAAAATATTATATCGTATATTCATCGCGTTTATCACATACTTGTACCAGGAGGGACTTGGATCAATTTTGGACCGTTACTCTATCATTATGAGAATATGAAGAATGAACCGTCGGTGGAATTCTCATATGAGCAGGTCAAAAAAAAACTAGAGTATAATCCGCTTTTTTTTCACTCCCAAATTATTGAAGTTGGGCGACGTATTATACATAGAAAATGCTCAACACTAGTAAACTGACTAAATATAGTCACAAGACGCCATTTAATAGGTGCCCGTGTGTGTATATATTGGTATGAAGCTTTTCAGCTATCTGGAGATCATANTTGGGGTGCGTACATGAGTGCATATTATATTTGGAAAATTACAGTAATAATTGTTTATGTTTAACAAGTTAATTTTATACATGTTCCTTCAATGTTCTGTTAGAATCATATTCCGCTATCTAATATGCAAAATATAATAATTTTTAGATCGTGGAAGTGGTGAAAAAAATTGGATTTCTGATATTAGTAAGTATTGAATATCATACAAATCTGTTGTTCTCAAGTAGTGACCAAATATCCAGTGCCCGGCATTTTTTTTGGACCTATCTATGTATATCATATTGCTGGTTTTTCTACTCTTACTCTCTTACAAAATAATTCAGCCACTAGAATCCATAGATTCTGTTATTCTATAAGCCTACATAGACATAGTAATAATTTTGAAGAAATCTTCTCAATTTACAGAAAGATCAACGTGACATAGACAGCACTTATGTCAACAACTCAACTTCAATGCTGCAATACAACTACAAATGCGCTTTCCTTGTTGCGAAGAAACCTGAATCAAAAAGATGATCTAAAATCGGAACCAAGGTACATTTACTTTTACATATTCTCATAGAAGTTTGTTTGTTTAGAAGTTAGTAGGGTAGCAATGATTAAAGCAGAGAGAGTGTATTTTTTGAATAATATTTTATTCCTGGTTTTTGTTCATGTTCACGTTTGTTTCTGGGCTTGATGGGTTTTTTAATAATAATAGTAATATAATAACTTACATACTACTATGTAGGCTAGTGGTTCTCAAATTGTGAGAAGTAGTCATTATTTTCTAATTTCCAAACTTAAAAACATAGTTGTCATTCCTTGTGAAGTGTGGTGGTAATTTATAGTTGATCTCCAGTGTTCCACAAAGTCGAATAGTCTAAGAACCAGTGATATAGGTAGTAAGCTGAGTTATTTAGTGTTGCTAATTTACTTATACTAGTCTGTGTGCAGTTATCCTAATAATAGTTAATCTTAGTAAAAGTAATCACCGGATGTATCGGATAGTTTGTTTTAAATCTTATAAATTTGAATGAGAATAAAATACATACTTCAGTGGTAAATAGACAGAGTATTATTTACTTAACATGTAAAAGTATGAAAATACTTCTAGAATTTATTTCACTTAGTTTTCACACATTTTATATGCACATTTTCACTGTTTTTTTTTTCCTTTTCCAGTCACTTTTAATTTGGGCACCTTCTACACCTTTATAGCTCACCACGGTACCTTATAGCACGACACATCGTGTGATGGAGTTTCTGGTGCAGCAATACCCGAGAACGGTCTTGTAACTTTTTATTTTGTTTGTTTTGAACCTGCGACTGTGAACTTTTTTATTAAGGATGAGAATGGTGAAACATTACCAGTATTTAGGGCCAATAATTTTTTTTACTGAAATTCGCAGTCATATATAGAGACTCCATAATATTTGGTTAATTTTATGATATTTGATTATAAATAAAGCAAACCTAAAAAGTAGTTTTCAAATAGATTACGTCATCATACCCGAAAATGACTTACCAGTTTAGTATTAGGTGATAAATGTGATGAAAAAAAAATGCCATACCAAATTCGGAAACCAAATAATTGAAAACTGAATGTACAGTAGTTTCATAAAATGTTCCAGTCGTAGGTATACACTGTGAAAGGATTAATGTGGTGTTATTCGATTTTATATGTAATGTCTCAATTTTTGTATCAATTACATTTCTTTTCATGCACTTTCACATGATTTTTTTATAATTTCTATTAAGTTATACAGACTTGCACTTGATTAGTGTACAAGTTTAGAATTGAGCAGCAGCAGCAGCAGGTATATTAAAATGATTTTGATCACGTTTTATTTCAAAAACTTTGCACAATATATTCTTGAGTACAAATACAGTATTGCAGGGGTGGCCAGACTTGCTTAGCTTGAAGCCCAGCTATTTTAAGTTTGTGATTGATGAAAGTTGCAAATAGAAGCATTATCCATTCATATTGGAAGTTTGTAATTATAAAATCATAATTTTTCATATTTCCTCATTTTTAACGTTATTATTAAGTAATTTAGTAAAATTTGTAAGATGCTTAGTCAAACTGTGGAAGGTTTCCACGAGCCACATGTTATATGTAAATGGGCTGGTATGTGAGTTGCAGTTTGGCCAACCCTGTGGATTATAGAAAAAGTTCAGTAATATTAGTTATTATAGATTCGTAAATATATTAACAAAAATATGATAATGAAAAGCAGCGTAAAACCAAGCCAATATATATCACGTGCAAGTAGAAAATAGGCTAGTGACATGTTAAATACTGTGTCTGTATTAATCTCAGGATCTGTAAAATTACTGTACTTGTAAATTGTAAAACAGGAGCTGAATGTTAAGTATCTACTTGTTGAACGTTCGTGAATGTAAACTAATTACGCTCTTTGTAACCGAGTTGATAGTTACGGTAAGTCATAGGAAGTTCTGCTTATGACACAACCAATCTCTAAGCATCTTCGTACATGTCATTTAGACGAGCGATGAGTCGTCTAGTGTGTCGAATCCAATCTAGTTCCGTTTCAAAACTAATTTAGGAATAAGGTTATAGAAAAGCGGACTGCCTTTTTCATAGTGTGCACACTCTAGTGAATTTATATACAGTGTAGCGTTCACACTCAAGCAGTGATTCATTTCGATCGTTATTGATTATAATCGTTTGGAATTATAATAGTATTATAGAGAATTTTTAGATACATAAACAAGACTTATAAATTGTTGATCAGTCCGATCACTGGACACCAAAGATATTTTAACCAGTTCTTGCAAATGGGTTACTGAAGTTATATACAGAATTAGCTCCCAAATTGCTTTGAAATTAAAGTTTTCATGAAGTAGAGGTACAAATTTGTACATTTTCTCATCGAATTGTAATCAAGAAAACCTGTTCCTACCTAATCCTCTTTTTTCATATAGAAAGTAAGGCTTATCCCCCCTAAAATAGGGCTTTTTATTTCTTGCAACAAGATTTCATTTTCTGAAATAGCTTTAAGACTGAATTCTTGAGCCGTGGCAAATATTTCACCATGATTATAGGGCAGAGCGTTGTATATATGTACATAGGAATACGCGATAGGGAAAACATGAGTATCTGGGATGCAGTAAATATCGAAGCATCGACTATCATGGTAATAATGAATGGTACAGTACACGCACAATACATAATCGTCAGGGTTATAGCAAACCTAAGCCTGGAATTTAATCGATGCCTCCCGGAAGCCGTGGATCTGCTCCTATTAATCTTAACTTTCCGCTTGTCGCTGTGGTCCTTTGTGATCGTCTTTGGCGCGTTCGTTTCTGTTATTGCAACCTCGTCGTTGTTTGTCGTCGGCGTTTCATCCTGGATCGGACTCTGGCTGTCCGGCCGATAATCTGGTATCTCGATAGGATCGTTTCGCGAATGCAAGGCCTTGTGATGCTTACGGAATCCATATATTACTACAGCAATGAGAACGGTAGTCTGCATAAAAGAAATCGCAATAACTGTGGTGGTCTAAACCAGTGGTTTCCAAACTATAACAAAGATCGGATTAGGCAATTGCGGGTCTGTAGCAAAGTTTACTTGTGGCGCCCCAATAAAAAATAAGGAGCATAATTTCCCTTTAATAGTCCGGATGATTGTTAGAAAATCATTCAGGAAATTCACAACGCAGGGTTTGGCATTTTTACACTTTTTGTATCATTGGTCAGTGTGAGCATTTCTCCTTAATTCTGAATCACACTAACTTCCCGCAAAATATCGAAATAAAATCTAATGATTCACTCACTATTTCATTTATATATATAAACATAACTCTCTGTTTCTAGTCCACAATAATATGTAAAATAAACCAACGTGACCAAACGGGCAACTGCTACGTCATGACTTCCTTTGCTGAGAATTTTTCATCATAAACAATAACTGATACTTTCACATCATCATGAACTCCCCCTAATAGTCATAGCAAAAACTTGCACTAGAGTTCACTTACTATTGTCACTTAGTACGGGCCTGCAATTTTATCATGACCTACACTTCCTGGTAGAGGTGAAGGACAACCTTTTGGCCAAGAATACTAATACTAATGTAAAGAGACCCTTCACGCAGTGGTGTAGTGCTAATAAATGAGTTGGGGAACGAAGGGGTTCACTGCTCTAGCAATTATATGATGTATTCGAATAAATTCCTACTCATATTTCAGAGTTTAATTTAAAATTTTAGTTACTGAAATATTTAATTTGTAAGTTTTGAGTGACCACAGTACTGCAGCTCTGACAGCATGTGAATACAGTTTTAAATGGGCTACATTT